>JAMQGT020011886.1:0-252500 GCA_024447675.2 Pterophyllum scalare | reverse complement strand
TGCCCCTTGGAGGATGGTAACCATGGCAGCGAGCTGACCAATCTCACCAACGCTCTGCCCCAGGGTCCTGCTGGTAACCCAGGTGAGATGACACCAGTCCGAAGCAGAAACATGTCTTTCCATTGTTTCATTTCCAGACACACTCCTGCATCTCATCATTTCTTTCTCTTATCTCCTGCAGCACTGCCCCTCCTCCCCCTCCTCTGTCCCCCACCCACCCCCCACAATCAAGTCTCCTTCCTTCAATCTCGCTGCCTGCGAGCCTTATTACCTTTTTACTGTGGCTAATAGAATGATCTTAATAACACGTTTGAGATCCTGAAGCTTTTTCTGGCCTCTATTGTCACCTCAGCTTCAACTAAATCAGAGAAAATACAGAGAAATTAATGTTTCTTTCAGGTAGTAATAAAAACGCAAACAGGAGCTCTTATTACAGATGAATTTTTTTTTGCCTATAACTGCCCTGCATTTGTTATGTTACTGACCTTTTTCAGTTCTGCAGATTTTCTTTTTTATTGATGAAACATTTTGTCACTGTTTTATTCTTTGTTGTCTTATCATATTTTGCTTTGGGAGATCTAAAGCTGGAAATATAATCATATATTTGAAACCATCCATACAGCTTTTTTTTTTCTTTTTGTACCAGGCTGTGGACTTCCTTTTTAATGCCTGTTCATTTTAACCTTGATCATTCCAAAATTAATCAAGTCTTAAAAAAAAGTTTTTACATGATCTCAGACTCATTAGAGGAACTGCAGGTTTTGGCAGTTCTGTTAGCTTCATTTTTTTGGCCTCAGAGTTCAGATTTCAGATACATGTCTCAGATGAAAATTGTACTTCAATTGCCTTTATGATCAAACTCTGTTGATGTAAAGTGTAAATGGGCAGACAAATGAAACCCTCACGCTCCGCGGCCTCTCAGTCTGCAATGTGAGGTTTTAAAACATCTGCCATCTCTCACAGATTCACTGACTCGGCCTCACCGGACGGTCTTCACACGAGCCATCGAGGCCTGCGACCTGCATTGGCAGGACCCCCACCTGCAACACATCATCACTGAGGACCACTACATCAACTACTGCTACCATGACAACCTCGACTCCTCCCTCTTCGATACCCGAGGGTGGCCTTTGTGGCATGGTGAGAGAGCAGAGTTGTGGTTAGAGATAACAAGAAATAAGCAGAAGGAAAAAATAAAATAACTTCTTGGTCCCGTCTCACACAGAGCACGTCCCTACGGCGTGCGCCCGAGTGGACGCCCTGCGATCACATGGGTACCCAAAGGAAGCACTCAGGCTGGCCATCGCCATTGTCAACACACTGCGGCGACAGCAGCAAAAACAGCTGGAGCTCTTCCGTGCTCACAAAAAAGGTCAGTGTATCCTGCTTTAGTGCACTCTTTTGTTTCAATTACTTACTTCTCATCAGTGCCTTTAACCCTCTAACATCTTGGCTACTGTTTTCATTTTACTGCTGTCCACCCATGAAGAATGAGCCATTTTCACTTGCTCTTACCGAGGTTTCCCTGTAGCTCAAAAGGTATTTGGGCTCAAACATTCATTTAAGAGACCGAAAGTCTGAGTGAAGAATGATGGGGAAAAAACCAAATTACTGTGTTTTGGCAGTGAAATTTCTCTATATAGGACTGGTCTAACATTAAAAAAAGGACTTTTTATTAACTGTAAATTATGCAAAAATATACCAGCAGAGCTGCTGAATAAAAATAGACAACTAGAAATTTGCAAGTAATATATCTCAATTAAGTGCAGCTGCATCTTGGAGACCTTTACCACAGTTGTTCTGTAGATTAAAGTGACCCTGCAGCTTCTGTCTCTTCGTGTAATCCTTCGATGAGGATGGCTCTGTGGAGGCCACACCATCTGTTGCTCGAGGCTTTTGGCTTTAAAGACAATTATGCACACTTGTCTTTAGTTTTATGTGACACTTTCTGTTTAACACCAGTGTGTAAACAGTTCATTAACAAGTCATTCACAACTGTATTTTTAAAGAAGATAATTTAATCAGTTTATATTTGGTGCTATGTCTTTATTCTGCCACGTCCTCAACCTTCCAAGTGTATAAAGAATGGGCAGCGGCAAGAAACCAGCACAGATCAGAGCAACAGCAACAACAGATATTAATAAGTTAGAAACAGCATGAAAGGGGAGCTGAGGTGAGCTGGGATGACGGTGGGTTGCAAAGGGGCTTGCAGAGATGTGCAGCAACTGTGGGCAGTCTAAAGATGGTTAAATAGTCTGCTCTATATGAGATACATGTATGTGTAGAAGGAAGTTGGCTTATTCATCAGCTGACATCGGTCAGCTCAGCTGATCTGCTGAGTTTGTCTTCCTAGCTCGCTTAAACTAATACTCAGCGTGTTTGTGTGACTGCAGAGCTGCTCAACAGAGGAATGACATCAGTCACCAACTTGGAAGGTTGGGTGGGCCACCCTCTGGATCCCATCGGCACTCTGTTCAGCACCCTCATGGAGACAGGGAGGGGCAGTGAGGAGGCAACTCTACTTGATTTCTCAGGTGGGTCCAGATAAACACACAGTGGCAAAAACACTTGCATCCTCTTCAAAAGTACCAAAATTCTTTCTGGAAATGGGTATCATTGTTTTCTCTAATTCTTTTGTGAGATATTTTGATAACATCCCTTTTGAGAGGCTTGGTGAAATATACGGGAAATGTGTCTTTGCTGAAATTGCCAAAGCGAGGACCCAACAAGGCACAGAGTTTCAAGGAGTAATAGGGTAAAAGGATTGTGAATCAGCAATAAACTATAACATTTTATTAAATTTTGTAATTTTATCATAGGATGTAAAGTCTTAATCTGAGAAAAAAACAACCAACTATAGCTGTCAATGAAATATAGTTATATATAATATAATATATATAATATATATTTATATATATAATTTATATATATAAAGTACAATATTTTCCTTTAAAATGCATCGACATAGAAATATATAGTAGCAGAAAATGAAAATACTCCACTTATTATTTGTATGTTGCTGCTTTCCTTTGCTGCAGATACATTACA
This sequence comes from Pterophyllum scalare, assembly GCA_024447675.2. NCBI lineage: Eukaryota > Metazoa > Chordata > Actinopteri > Cichliformes > Cichlidae > Pterophyllum > Pterophyllum scalare. Next base: position 249,452 of record JAMQGT020011886.1, on the reverse strand, counting down.
CACACACAAACACCCACACACACACACACACACAAACACTCATTTTCCAGAGTGTGCCTCCAACATTTACACTGCAGTGATTGTATCTTCCCTGTCAGAGCTGCAGGCCCTCAGGTCGCAATCAGCACAGATGACACAGACATGCTGATTGGCCTCCAGTCATCCTCCAATAACAGCTCATGAATAAGAAATGCAGCAGGAAAAACACTCCAATTAAAATGCATTAATTATGCAGGGAACTCAGCGAGATGAATTTCAGCGTACTGTAGCCAGCACAGACGTCACATTAGCACTCAGTTTTGCCTGTAAAGTAGAGTTTATTGAGGAAGTGCTCAGGGCCCTTCATTTTTATGTTCTAGATTTAATTATAAATACATAAAACTGATTTTATACTCCATCAATCTACACTGCATTTTTTTTTAATGAAAACTGGAATCTCTTTATTAAAAGAAGTATCCAGACACATAATTCAGTACTTTAAAGTCCCTTTAGCAGCAGTTACATATTTGTTTCATGTTGGATAAGCCTCCACAGGCTGTACACACCTAGATTTGGACAGTTTATCTCGTCCTTCTACCTCCTGTCAGGCTTCGTCAAATTGGATGGAAAGCATCTGAGCTGCCATATTCAGAGTTCTCCACAAACAGTCTGTGAGGTGTTGTCTGGGCTTTGGCAGAGCCACTCAACTTCAGTCCTAAAGACTTTCCCTGCGGCCATTCCATTATTGTCCTGGCTAGTTTAGGTCATTGTTATGCTGATAATTGAACCGTAGTCCCAGTCTCAGGTCTCTGGAGGGGGTTTTCTTTTGGGGGAAATTCTCTGTGTTTGGCTGCATTTATTCTCTTAGTCCTGACCGCTTTCCCTGTTCCTGCTTTTTAGAAACACCACCACAGCAGGATGCTCCACCACCATACTTCACCGTAGGGATTAGCAGTGCCTACAGTTCAAGGTTTTAGTTGGAGAGGCTCTCTTTCCTCATGCTCTCTGTGTCCTTTATATGCAGTTTGTTAAACTCTTAGGCCCAGTTTCCCATACAGGGATTATGTCTAATCCTGGACTAAATATGAAAACTATTGTGGTCTTCATTGACTTTTTCCTTTTAGTCTAGGACCATGCTTAATCCATGAACGGGAAACCGGCCAATAGTGCTCATATGTGTTTTACTCAGACTGGCCTTCATCCAGCTGCTTTATCATAAACTGATGCGTTGTTGTTGAGGTGGCTGCAAGTTGTCCCTCTCTGCAGAAGGCTTCTCAGTTTAGCTGGGTGATGAACTCTACGAAGAGACTTGGTGGTACCGAAGCACCAACTATGAAGAGAAATTGGTTTATACCACAGTGTTTATCTGTTCTTCAATGCACTACAGTTGTGATGCTCTGCAGAGATTCTTGGGCTTTCACTTTGTCAGTAAAGGTTCATGTGAGTGCAAAACATGAAGGGACTTTCTGTAGTGACTGTAAGTGAATTTTTGATGGAAAACTTTTCAATTAAGACTTGTGTGTGTGTGTGTGTGTGTGTGCTCCTTAGGGATTATTAATTCTCCAAGGATAGGCTGTACGGTCTGCCAAGAGATCATTAAACCGTTAAAACACATGATTATCATCAGGAGAATACACAGTGAGAAAAAGGAGCATGAGAATGAACAAATAGATCAGTAAATTTATCTCATCTCTCACCCCATCCTCTTCCCCCCTCTTTGCCTCACCCTCAGGCTCACTGGGTTCAGGCAGATGGACGGAGCATCCCGTTTTCCCAGCACAGCGTTTCTTGGAGGACGGCGAGTCTTTCTTGTCGCTGGCCGTGGAGACGGCTCTGATTGGACTGGGTCAGCAGAGGGTGATGCCAGACGGCCTTTACGCCCAGGAGAAAGTGTGTCGCAATGAAGAGCAGCTATTGGCCAAGCTTCAAGAAATTGATTTGAACGACACGCTCGTGAAGATCTTTCGGAAGCAAGCTGTCTTACTACTAGAGGGTGAGTAGGACTCAAGTATAGCAACTTTTGGCCATTTTTCTGGAGAAGCAAACATTTGTTTTAGTAACTGTTGAATGTGAAATGTCAGACCAACTTTCAAGTTCTTATTTTGAAATGCTGCATTTTGTTTGACCAACAACCCCACTCAAAAAAAAAAAAAAAAACACGCAGATATTCCTTTAACTATGATGCAGTATGCTAGTTGGCTATATTTTGTTGCCTATAGATGCACCGCAATTAAACTGGGCAACCATTTTGATTTAGCTCTACCAGTTCTGCCCAGAAGATGGTGTTGAATACATAACCAGAATTATGCCAGAAGCTTTTTGATGGCATCTACTCAAGGTGCCAACTTGAGGGACATTTAAGCAGCAGATATGAGGTGTCCTAAATGTGATCCTGTTTTTATTTTAGGAAATTCTAAAAAAAAAAATCATTTCTGCACAAAATTCTTCCTCTTCCTGTGAGCATCCATGGCCCTGGACTCATGTTTATTAAAAAAAGCAAAAAGAAAAAAAGCAAACAAGTTGCACCCCACTCTCTCACGGTGCACTCCCAATTCCCCCCTCTGCACTGACACACAAGAGAGGAACATTTCCATTTCACATCCTGAGCCCCAACCAGCTGAAAGCACAGAGACAGTGTGTACAGTGTTGTTAACTCTGTGTACTTTGTGTGCTCTGTGCGGTACATTTACACTTTGTTTGGACTCCTGTATTTACAGTTGTGGAATTGTTTGCAGTGTGTGTGTGCGTGTGTGTGCTGAGAACCACGAGAAGCCTGGTCTCATTGTGGTTCAGGGCTCTTTTTTCCTGCTAATATAGTTTTTGCTAACTCTGGTTGTGTTTATAAGGTAACATTATTCTTATATTTTTAAGAAAAAGCATTAACACAAAAAAGTCATTGTGATATTATGTTTCTGTTGTCAACAAAATCCCACTACAAACTGAAACATATTTTCCACCTTATGCCAGAGAGCTCCACATTTCTTCAAAAACTATTAAACACACACATGCATGAGTCACACTCTTACACTGGGAGACATGTTCTCTCTTTACTATGAACACACACAGTTTGTTTCATTTACTCCACATATACATATACATATCTTGCTGCCTAAACTCGTTGGCAGAACTCCACTGCAGAAAATAGTTCCCAAGACACACCGGGTGTTTGAGTACAGTTGGTTAGAGCAACAGTCACCATCACTTTTAATTGTTTGTTTAGTTTTAATGTGAAAAGGTCTTCAGCAGGAATCAGTGGCTTTGTGTCTGAGAGTCACCGAGTGGGAAAGGTGGACTCGCACGCCATTGGTTTTACATATTTTTACAGTATCTGATGAAAACCAGAAAAATAAAACTTCATATTTGAATGAGTGAGGCTTTATTATAGGCTTCATTTTGAAAATGTTGATGACATACAACATGGGGTTTAAAAAGGGTATCTAGGTAGCTGAAATTATTTTGTAAGCATTACATGTGTATTTATTCATAACTGAAAATAGTCCCAAATAACTAAAGTACCCATTTTTGTTTTTGGAGTGAAAGAGTTGAATAGGAACTAGTGTGCTTTGGACTGAGAGCTGCAGGCAGCATAGGAGAGATGAACTAATGCCTCAGTCACATGGGTCTAGAGACCGGTCAGCAACCCCTGGCAACTTCTGGCCACTGAAAAAATGTGTATTTCTTGACTGGTTGGTGAGTGGTTCCTGGAGTTTGCTTGCAGTGGCCAAGTCACAAAGAGGATTCTACACCAAAAACCCTGTTGTGATTGCTTGGGTTGCTAGCAAATTGCCACAGTCGTCTGTGATTTGCATGGAAGACGCCGACTTGTCAGCAAACACTTGCAAACTACTAGCCAAGTGGTAGTGGAGCTGTGAAAAGTGCAACGCAATTTGGAAATGGAGAGCACTTGCCTTGAAAGTAAAAGTTGCACCTTTTGAAATGTGTTGGTTGCAGTGATAAGACAAATTGCATTGCACTTTTCACAGCTGCACTACTGTTTAGTGAGCAGTTTGCGAGCACTTGCAGACAAGTTGGTGTCTTCCGTGCATATCGCTGGTGACTTCTTTGTGACCAATTTCACATTCGCAACCAACAGCTGCTGCCACTGCCCATAATACTTTTCCCAAGTTGCTGCCGGTTGCTGGATGGTCACCGAGCAGCCTGTAGGCCTGTGTGACTGGGGCCTAACACTCTGTTAGTTTTGGTCTTATCGTGCTAAATGTTGGCAGAATCCAGGCCAAGTTGTTAAAAGGTGTCATTACGAAAATAATTTCTAATAGAAAAATATACTTTCACTCAAAATCAAACTCTGCTAGAACTACTAAATGTTTATTCATTTACAGTTAACAATGGTTTCCAGCAGACGTACAAATTCTTCATTCTTCAAATCTACTAGCTGATATGGGAGCTTTGGGAGTCTTGGTAAAAATGAAACTATATATTTGTGGACTTTTTTTTTTTAATTAAAGGGCTTCATATTAAGTAGGGAGCTTCAGTCGAGTGTATGAGTGAAAAAAAAAAGACTTGGCTGCATATTCCACTGAGTGCATGCTTCAATATCCAGCATCAAGAAAAGAATAATTTTAACATCAATTTTAGCATCAAATGCTATCAAAGTCTGTAAATCTTTCTTTCTTGCCACTGCATGCATGTTGGCAAGTTTCAGGATGTCCTCTCACACTGTTTAAAAGCAAGAAGTCTCTGCTTCACTAACACAGTGGTCAACCCTCCGATACACAGCTGACTCACACTTCAGCTTGCTCTCTGGGTTTAATCAGCGCTATCAAACTTGTTAAGACATCAGGCTGGGAAACAATCTTGTGCACAAGGTTACCACCCAGTCATACGTGGAGCTCTTCACTGCAGTCATTTGTCTTCAGGTTGACTCTGTACAGAATGAACTGATCCATGTCTTGTGTCCCATCTCTTCTAGCTGGTCCTTACAGTGGTCTGGGGGAGATACTCTACAGAGAGAGCGTCCCCATGCACACTTTTGCCAAGTTTCTCTTCACCTCCCTGCTACCTCATGATGCCGAACTGGCATACAGAATTGCACTGAGGGCTATGAGGTGAGTTACGTCCTGTCTCCCCAGAAAGAAATTTTGAGAAAATTCCTTGATCCTACCGTGTCCTGAAAACCCCCCATAAATGAACGAACAACATGCCCGAAGGCAAAATATTTCACTTTACAGAAAAACTAAAGTTTTCATCATAGTTTGCTAACCAGATTGACACTAGGTAGATAACACAAGACCTTTAAAACAATATTGTAGATATATTTTTTAATTTAAACTGCAAAATCTCATTTACAGTGGTGTGAAAAAGTGTTTGCCCCCTTCCTCATTTCCTGTTTTTTTGCATGTTTGTCACACTTAAGTGTTTCGGAACATCAAACCAATTTAAACAATAGTCAAGGACAACACAAGTAAACACAAAATGCAATTTGTAAATGAAGGTGTTTATTATTAAAGGTGAAAAAAAATCCAAACCATCATGGCCCTGTGTGAAAAAGTGATTGCCCCCCTTGTTAAAACATACTATAACTGTGGTTTTTCACACCTGAGTTCAATTTCTCTAGCCACACCCAGGCCTGATTATTGCCACACCTGTTCTCAATCAAGACATTACTTAAATAGGAGCTGCCTGACACAGTAAGGTCCACCAGAAGATCCTTAAAAGCTACACATCATGCCGAGATCCAAAGAAATTCAGGAACAATTGGGAAAGAAAGTAATTGAGATATATCGGTCTGGAAAGGGTTAAAAAGCCATTTCCAAAGCTTTGGGAATCCAGCGAACCACAGTGAGAGCCATTATCCACAAATGGCGAAGACATGGAACAGTGGTGAACCTTCCCAGGAGTGGCCGGCCGCCCAAAATTACCCCAAGAGCGCAGCCACGACTCATCCAAGAGGTCACAAAAGACCCCACAACAACGTCCAAAGAACTGCAGGCCACACTTGCCTCAGTTAAGGTCAGCGTTCATGCCTCCACCATCAGAAAAAGACTGGGCAAAAATGGCCTGCATGGCAGAGTTCCAAGGAGAAAACCACTGCTGAGCAAAAAGAACATTAAAGCTCGTCTCAATTTTTCCAAAACACATCTTGATGATCCCCAAGACTTTTGGGAAAACATTCTGTGGACCGATGAGACAAAAGTGGAAATCTTTGGAAGGTGTGTGTCCCATTACATCTGGCGTAAAAGGAACACTGCATTTCAGAAACAGAACATTATACCAACAGTAAAATATGGTGGTGGTAGTGTGATGGTCTGGGGCTGTTTTGCTGCGTCAGGACCTGGAAGACTTGCTGTGATAAATGGAACTATGAATTCCGCTGTCTACCAAGAGATCCTGAAGGAGAATGTCCGACCATCTGTTCGTGTACTCAAGCTGAAACGAACTTGGGTTCTGCAGCAGGACAATGATCCTAAACACACCAGCAAGTCCACCACTGAATGGCTGAAGAAAAACAAAATGAAGACTTTGGAGTGGCCTAGCCAAAGTCCTGACCTGAATCCTATTGAGATGTTGTGGTATGACCTTAAAAAGGCCGTTCATGCTCGAAAACCCTCTAATGTAACTGAATTAGGACAATTCTGCAAAGATGAGTGGGCCAAAATTCCTCCAGAACGCTGTAAAAGCCTCATTGCAAGTTATCGCAAACGCTTGGTTGCAGTTGTTGCTGCTAAGGGTGGCCCAACCAGTTATTAGGTTTAGGGGGCAATCACTTTTTCACACAGGGCCATGATGGTTTGGATTTTTTTTCACCTTTAATAATAAACACCTTCATTTACAAATTGCATTTTGTGTTTACTTGTGTTGTCCTTGACTATTGTTTAAATTGGTTTGATGTTCCGAAACACTTAAGTGTGACAAACATGCAAAAAAACAGGAAATGAGGAAGGGGGCAAACACTTTTTCACACCACTGTAGATCAGTGTTGACGTAATCAATAAAAATTCTGAAATACATATACTAACAACCTATTTTTATGACTGATAAACTAAGTAGACAGTGGAGCTAAGCTAACAATACCAGGTGATCATTTTCAGTCAGACATCCTTCACGTTAGAAGGAATTTGGAGGGCTAACGATGGCGCTCCAGACGTTCACTAAAGGGGCTCACACGAATGGCCCAAATGGAAAGAAAAGGTGCATTTAAGATAAAGACAGATTAAGGTGGGATTTTTAATAACTTCTACTATAACCCGCCTCTCTGCCTGCTTTAAGTCTCCTCTGGTTCCTGATGCAGAGATGGAGGAAGGAGAGAGGGCAGACTGAGGAGCTATGTGGGGCACCGTTTAATGACAAAACCTCCTTTTGCTGGAATATTCACTGAATAATTCAACAGTGCTGAGGAGGAGTTTTAGAAAACGTGTGAATAATAAATACACGCTGTTGGTTTTCTTCCAGACCACCACAGGAAACTTTATTTCCTCTTGTTCAAATTAAACCTGATTTTTATATTATGTAAATCAATCAGACTATTCCCCCCCCCCAGACGTAAATCACAAAAGAGGATCATTAAGGTACATCAGCTTTAACAGAGTAGAACATCTCTGTGGTTTGGCTGAAAAGAAACTATAATTTTTAATCCCATCCTTTTCTCAGTGCTCATAGCCAGAGGCAAAGATCCACCTGAGCTCAGGTGTGCGGACACACAAAGAAAAGCTGTTGATTTATCCTGCAAGGGGAACATTACACTCTGATAACTTGTTTACCTCCACGAAGTGTTCTTCTATGAGGTCACATCTCTTCCTGTCTAATAAAGGACTAATAACGGTTTTTTTCCCTCTGCACTCAGGTTGCCGGTCCTGGAGTCCACAAACCCCTCCGGTGACTTGTCTCGGCCTCACCACATAGTATCGGTGGTGCCCAACCGATACCCTCGCTGGTTCACTCTGAGCCACATAGAGACCCAACAGTGTGAACTGGCCTCCACAATGCTCACTGCTGCTAAAGGTACCCAAACATACTTTGATTCCACAGTGGAAAGGTTCATTTTGAGGGTTTTTACAAGGTTCTAGTAGTAAGTGTAAGGCTTTTTATGATCCTACAGAATGATATACAGAAAGCAGAACTGATGGGAAAACAGGCAGAAAAATACCTGATATCGGAGTGTTATTGACAGCTGTGTATTCATGATAACCATGTTATTATTGAGAAGGGGCACAGTTTACATTACTGTGCACAAGTCTCGTGCGCTAGTTCAGGCAGACAACTCCAGCTGTGATCATGCACAATAGCACCCCACCCCAACATCCACCTGCAGGCTCTGGGGTCATGTTTATTCATCACTCAGGAAACAAAGGCAAGTTAAACAACAAAAAGAAACCGTGCTTTTATTGGCTGCCAAAAGAATCCAAAAATAACCAAAGTCCAATGAGTTACACAAAAAGGGTCACAAGAAACACACGAATGAAGGAGAAGAAATGGCTGGTTTTTACAAAGACGGAGTGAAAGGCGGCACCGTGTGCACAAAGGGAGGGAATGGAATCAGACAGGTGGAAACAATCAAATACAGAAAAGCAGTGAGGGCAGGGTGGATAACCACAAAGGAGGGGGGGAAATGACAAAAGCAGGAAGTAAAAAAAAAAACAAAAAAAAAACAAGAGACATGAGAAAACCAACCTTCAAAGTAAAACAGGAAGTAACCAAAAAAAACCAAAAATTACACCTAAAGACGGGAAGGCAGGAAAAAGTGAAGACTCAACATGGTGACACACAGAAGGAATAGGAAGAAAATAAAGAACTAAAAGCTAATAGATACCATGGAGACATCGACAGGCTGAACTGCTGTTTTAATTTTATTTTTTTACAGTTTTTTTAAACAATATCACAATAATCAGAAATTATTTGACCAGAATAAATTGTGAAGTAAAAATCTGACAGCCCTAATATCACTCTGATGGTAATATCCTTGATACCGCTTATCACCAATTTCAGTACTTCCCTCAAATCTGTTGCAATTATTTGCAGTGATACAATAAATTACGTTAAAACAGCCTGAACCAGGATAAAGAGTGAGCTCAGAAGATGCTGCACGTTCTCAGCCTGATGGCATCAACTTAACCTCCTCATAAAGGACTGAACAGCCTCCTGTCACAACAACCTCACTCTTAGTTTAAAGGTATTTAATGTCTCCTGACATCTGCAGTCACATACAAAACTAAAGGCAATCTTCCTACCTATGGCGAAAGCGAGAAACAATTTTATAACTAAAACTTTTTTAGGACACTGGAGTAACTCCAGGCTTTTAAAAGGGTTTTTAAGACCTGCGGGTACCCTGGACATGTAAAGGCTGGAGTCTGGTCAAAACAAATTAGTTCAGACTGCGTGTAGTCTGATTTATCTGAAGGGAAAGTGTTTTTAGCTGTTTCAAAGCACCACGTGGAAAGAGGGTGTGAAAAGCCTGTCACCCTTAACAGTTGGTAGCAAGATAATTGTGCCAAGCTGAGCTGTGTGCAAACAATACAGTATTCAGGTCACACTTTGTGCTGTGTTCACCCAATTACATTAATTAAGATTTTACTTTAAATGTCTTTTGGAAATGTGTGATCAAAGCACATGGGAAACTGAAACACAGTCTTAGACAGGTAATATATGTTCCAATAGACATAATGACACAATTGGAACAATTTTTGCTTGAAGGCATTTATTCCAATTTAAAGAATTTTGCACTTGTGAACAGCTGCTGTGTGTGTGAAATGGCTGGGAATGTTGAGGAAAGTTGGCAAAATTTTAAAAGTTTGAAAGATTGGACACTGGAAATATGTGGCAGAAGGTTAAAGAAGCTACTCAGGTTTGGTTAAAGGACCTGCTTGGTCTGTATTTTATATATGATCGTATCAGGCGCACTGCTTTGGGCTAGGGTACAGAAACCTCACCCACCTGCTGTTGACGCGGGGCAGCGAATCAAAATAAAGGGGTTGCTGCAAGTGAACTAAAACCTGGAGGTTTTTGCATTGAGGGACTGCATCCACTGTCTAAATAAAACTTGTTTTATTTTATTTTAGAATTTTTTCTGATAGACAAAGTGTATCATGAAATGTTTGTTACACTTTAGCAACAGTTTCCTTCCATTTACATTTGGATCAAATGACAATTTCAGAAATGATCTCTTGAGTTCTTATGTTACTGAAACTGAAGTATCACAACATCAGATGGTTGTGCAGATATGAAAGAATCATGTTTTGTAATGATTTAAAATAAATCCAATAAAATGGTTCATATAGAAAAACACTCGTCACCATAAGCAAGAAGTTGAAAGTGACTTTGCCTCTCCATCCTCGTTTGTTTGTTCGATGTGTTACCAGGTGATGCTCGTAAGCTAGAAACTGTGTTAGAGTCCATCCAAAAGAACATCCACTCCTCCTCCCACATCTTTAAACTGGCCCAGGATGCCTTCAAAATCGCCACTCTCATTGACAGCCTGCCCGACCTCACGCTGCTCAAGGTCTCCCTGGAGCTGGGCCTTCAGGTAAACACACACACACACACACACACACACACACACACACACACACACACACACACACACACACACACATTATACTGTGTGGACTTAGGTAATTCCATATTTTAAACAGGTGATGAGGATGACTCTGTCTACACTGAACTGGCGTAGGAGAGAGATGGTGCGGTGGCTGGTAACCTGTGCTACTGAAGTTGGTGAGTTTGCTTTTCATGAATTTTTTTATTTGTTTGGATTAAATATCAGCATGAAGAATGACCTAATGTTGGTTAAATGCTTCAGCTGCTCAATAAAGGGCCGTCAGAAGTCACTTTAGTCATCTAACTTGCTTAGTAAAATATATTTAGGGCCTCTAGTGTTGGGGACTATTTCATTTTTGTTTGTTTTTTTCTGATCAACTGAAGGACATTTTAGGTATCTAATTCTTAATTTCAACTAGTCTGAACTCAAACATCACACCAGTGACACCAGGCTTTGGGACATATAGCTGCCTATTATCAATTTGGGTACCATTACGTAAAAGTAACTGTTACAATACAAGATTACTGCCAGTAAAAAGAAAATCCTTACCTTAAAGTATGAAGCACTGAGAAAGGTAACTGAAAAAAGTCCCTTTGCTTTAACAAATTAAACACATCTTTGCATTTAGCTTGTGAATGGTTGCTTTATGTACAGATGGTGTGCAGCCTAATGTACATTTACTTCTGAATGTAGTGATTTTAACTCCTTGCATAATGAGCTGAGACTGGTAGCATGTCCTCAACAACATTACCAGCAGCAAACTTTAACTACAAACCCAATTCCAAAAAAGTTTGGACGCTGTGCAAAATGTAAATAAAAAAGAAAGCAATGTTGCTGCTTTTGCCACAAAGGGTGGCCACAGCGGGTAGCTCCACATGTTTGATTTGGCAGAGTTTCACACTGGATACCCTTCCGGATGCATTGCTACAGGGGATTTGTGTCTTTGGTTGGAATAGAACCAGCAACTTTTCATTTGTCAAATGAATGGGTAAAGCACTATACTATGGAGCCATCAAAAAGCAGAATGCAATGATTTGCAAAATGAGCTTTGACCCAGAAAAGAGAGGTGGCCTTTCTGGATCATGTTTACATATGGCTTCTTCTTTGCATGATAGAGCTTTAATCTGCATTTGTGTATGACATGGCAAACTGTGTTCAGACAGTGATTTCTGGACGTGTTCCTGAGCCTATGCAGTGATTTCCATGACAGAATCATACCTGTTTTTAATGCAGTTCTGCCTGAAGGCCCAAGGATCAGTCATCCAGGACTGATTTTCACCCATGTCCCTTGTGCACAGAGATTTTTGATGCTAGTATGTGCTGCAGATAATAAGATATTGAAAGTATTCACAATTTTACATTGATGAACATTATTTTGCTGATTGGTGAGCCTCTGCCCATTTTCAATTCTGAGGAACTCCGCCTCTCTATGGTGCTCTTTTTATACCCAATTGTGTTACTGACTTGTTATCAGCTAGTTCTTGCTTTTTCAGCCTTTTGCTGCCCCATACAAACCTTTTTTAACAACAGTCAACACTGCATAATAATTCAATTGACATCATGTTTGCAAGGGGCAGCCAATCAAAAGCGAGTTAGCTTAAGGGAAGGCTGGGCTTCAAAGGGGAGGAGCTAAAACAGGATAAACTGAGGCAGCACTGAGGCCCAGTATAACAATCAGAATTATTTTCCACTGTGAATCATGCAGTTACTCACTCCAAGAGATGTACCTGGAAAAGAGTTTGATTTATGTCATGCTTTTTATAGAATAAAGTGTGTGTGTGTGTGTGTGTGTGTGTGTGTGTGTGTGTGTGTGTGTGTGTGTGTGTGTGTGTGTGTGTGTGTGTGTGTGTGTGTTTTGAAGCACACTGGTGTGTTTTTGGTTACATTTCATTTGAAGTATAATACAGTTCAGTTTGTCTTTCCATTGCACCATACAGACCACTTCTACATGTGTAGAAAATGCAGGCCTGCTGTGCCCTGTTGTGGGAAGAGAATAGCAAACAGTCACAAAAAAACTGTAAAGATGTTTGTGCCTGTGAATACTTAGAGATTGAGGGACTTTTGAGAAACAGCAGGTCAGACTTCATAAGAGGGTTCTGGAGAGCTCTCTGCAAGGGAGAAGGAATGACTGGAAGGTCAGTAATTATGGAAGATTGTGGGCTGTTGGCTGATTAAGTAGACCTTATGTTTGGCCTTGAATACTGAATCCCAGCGGCTGATTTCCCTGAAGTGGACAGGAAACTGAGTCCAGAGTGAGGGAGCTCTATAGAGGAACACCCTCCTCCCAGATGATTTCTTGTGAATGCAGGGGATTGACAAGGGGGTCCCTGTTTCTGTGAGCGGAGTTTGAATGGATTCATTGAGAACATGCCAGCTGGTGATGCAGAGTGGGGCCACATCATATAATGTCAGAAGAATTAGAAACAAACTGTCCAATTACAATGTAAAAAGTCATTGCAAGAATGATGACATATTTTATTTAATAATTTTACTTTACGAGGTTGGATGAGAAATGATGGAGTTATCTGTTATCTGATCACAATTATCCTGAATATAGTTCTTAAATACAAATACATTATGTGGCCATTGCTTCTGCTTATGAGGATTAAGGTTGAAAATTAAGTATGAATATAATAGTTGCAAATTTATTTTAATGTCTTCAGGGCTTGGTTTTTATCTGGAGATAAAGGAAAGGAGATAATATTTTGAATACTTTTTTAATGGTATCTACACTGTAGAATTTAAAGGTGCTGCACACCTTGTTATGCTCAACGAAGTCAAGAAAATAGTAAAACCAATAGACCTCTGAATATTTTCTTATCCTATTACCCTGTTTGGAGTTCATAGTCCCACACTCTTTGAAACACAAATATTTATAACAGGTCTAAAGTATTTCATTTGATATTTTAAAGGCTCAATAATGTCTAAGGTTATGTAATGTTACACGTTACTGAAGGAAGTCAAAAGTGCATCTGTCGGTCGCTGTTTCAGTAATCCAATGCATCTGGTGCCAAGATAAGAATTTCTGGCAGTAGGGACGCCTAATGTTTGGTTTTCAAAGGGAACAAGAAATAAACAGAATATCAACAATTGTTATTTTGTGATGAAGCTATGTTTTTTCTTTTTTGTTTGTTTTTCACCAAAGAGGGCATCATAGATAGGAAAATGGTGTTAAGTAGGAAAAAGTAGATGATCTAGTAGTGAGCCTTGTGGAACGCCACAATAAAGATTAACACTAGAAAGAGACTTTCTATCCAGATTTTGGCCAGTCCTTAAAAAGGACAGAAGTCCACCAGTTAATAAGAAGTAGTAAACTCTGTTAAAACTGTAAAATTTATCTTGAGTGTCAAATATTTTCTAGACATTTTACAAAAATGCTTTGTATTGCCAGATCTTTGTCCTTCTTCTATGCACCTGTCATATAAAATAGATGTGCAAATTTAGATTTGCAGCGTTTCGGTGGTTGGTTAATATAATAAATGTTGTAAAATTTATGTGTAAAGTTCTAGCATATTTAGTGACATTCAGCATTGCAAGCTTCACCATAAAAAAACCCCTTATAACTCTCAAGCTAACATTTCTTTTTCTGTCTTTCTAGGTGTGTTTGCTCTGGATAGTATCATGCAAAACTGGTTCACCCTCTTCACGCCCACTGAGGCGACCAGTGTTGTGGCCAGCACTGTCATGTCCAACAGTACTATTGTTCGCTTGCATCTGGACTGCCATCAGCAGGAGAACCTGGCCAACTCTGCCCGCACCCTGGCCCTGCAGTGTGCCATGAAGGACCCCCAAAACTGTGCCCTCTCAGCTCTGACACTCTGTGAGAAGGACCATATTGCCTTTGAGACAGCCTATCAGATTGTACTGGATGCAGCTGCCACTGGAATGAACTACACACAGCTGTTTACAATAGCGCGCTACATGGAGCACCGCGGTTATCCGATGAGGGCATACAAACTAGCAACATTAGCCATGACTCATCTGAACCTCAGCTACAACCAAGACACACATCCAGCCATTAATGACGTGCTCTGGGCATGTGCTCTCAGCCACTCACTGGGTAAAAATGAACTGGCAGCCGTCATCCCCCTAGTGGTGAAGAGTGTGAAGTGTGCCACTGTTTTGTCTGACATTTTGCGGCGGTGCACTCTAACAACACCGGGTATGGTGGCGCTACACAGTCGCAGGAACTCTGGAAAGCTGATGTCTCTGGACAAAGCTCCACTCAGGCAGCTACTGGACGCCACGATCGGGGCCTACATCAACACAACGCACTCTCGGCTGACTCACATCAGCCCACGCCACTACAGTGAGTTCATCGAGTTCCTCAGCAAAGCCAGAGAAACATTTCTCATGGCACATGATGGACACATCCAGTTCACACAGTTTATAGACAACCTAAAACAGATATACAAGGGCAAGAAGAAGCTCATGATGCTTGTTCGAGAGAGATTTGGTTGAAAGACGATCATATGACCAAATTGGCTTTTTTTGTTTGTTTGTTTTTTTTTTAAACTTGAGTCTCCTTTCTTTAATCCTTTCTAACTTGAAGTGAAAATCCACCTAAAAGAACATTCATGTGAATCTTATTCCTGTGATTTGGGACTACTGGATCTGTTGTGATAATGAGCAGGATTTCCTTAAGGCAAATATTTAAGACTGTGATCTTAAAGCAAACCTGTGAGATGTTAACACAGACAGATTCTAGTGCTGGGCAGCCCAAAAAGTTTTAGAGGAAATTTTGTCCTTAAAGTGACAAGTTTTAAAATTGGGGAAAAAAAGAGACTATAAACCATAGGAGCAACACCTGGGGCCAAGACTAAAACAGTGTACGCACTTTTTTCATTTGGGAGGTTTGGGGCTTTTCATACTGGTTCTGTTCTCATTCAACTTGTGAGTTTGGCCATAAATAGATGTACAAATACACCAATTCTTTTGTCACATGAATAATTCTGAATGTAGACTCAGTTGCTACTGGTGGATGGATAATTGCTGTACGGTGGCTATGTTTGTCCCAAGCTGTCAGCTCTTACAAACACGTACAATTGTTACATCGGCCAAGAAGGTGCTGTAAATACAGACACTCCCATCGGGGTTTGAACCTTGATCTTTAATCGAATATGATGTAACTTGTAAATTAGCTTCACCCCCACAGGCATTAGCAACCATAGTCATTGTAACGATGACTACGGTTGCAGCAAGAGCAATGCTTTGGGCATTGCTTTGCTGCATCTGCCGGTGCTTATGTGTTGACATACCAACAAACTTGGCAGTGCACGTACAAAGGCAGCGAAGAAGAAGACTGCTAACTAATATATATAAATGTATACAATGCACAGTGTAATAGTTTTGCAGTGCTTTATGGGGGGAAAAAAACCCACTCATCTTCATTTCTAAGATAACGCCACAGGGTATCTTTCAATAGACCACACTTTCTAAGTACCACTTTATATGTGGGGAGTGGTCTGCACACCGTTTATATCTGGCCCCTGGTACTGATGTGTATAAAAACCAGTGTGTTTAGTTTGCAGAAGGAGAGAATTGTCACTGTGTGGAAGTTTGTGCATTTCCCATTGCATACAAAAATGTGAGGGTTTTAGACAGAGTATTTCCTGTATTGTCCAGTGGCAAAATGTCTGCCTTGCACTGCTCCTGCTTCCCTCAGCTAATGCTCACAGCCTCAAAGAGAAGACAAATGGCTTTAAACCAAATGGACCATCTGAAGTGACGAGTACCTCTTTTAAAGGATCCAGCTTTACTCCCCCCCCCCAGGCCTCCTCACCCATCTGCTCAAGAAAGACTTCCAAATCCACCATCAAAATTCATTTTGCTGCCATTTCCAGGCTGATTGTTTTAGCTTTGCAGTGTTGTCTCAAACGTTCAGTATGCTCATTCGACGGACACATTTGCCACGATAACATGATGACAAACTATCACAGTCCTCGCCCTTGTTGAAACTTAGCAACATACGTTCTCAGGGATTTCTCAAAAAAAAGAAAAAAAGAACAAAAGCATTTTATTGTCCTGTATATATGAAAGTATATGTCTGAATATTGAAAAAAATGTATATGTTAACTAATTTATGACAGAATATTCTATGTAAGGCACAATACTTGAAGCTGCAGTAATTTTGGGTTTTGAAACAAACAAGGAAAATAAAAACATATCAGAAGGACTTCGAAACGTTTTCCTGGCATTGCATCAAGGCCAGTAACACGCTGCCTGCTTGGGCTCTGCAGGCATCAAATGAATCGCAGAAACTGGCCGGCGAGAAGTGGACACGCAGAGCGGGTATTATCCTGAACACGGAAGTGTACTGAGGGGTTTTAGAAGTCACTGAAGGAGGCAGAGCGGCAGCAGCGTACAGCTGCCGACTGCTGCAGCTCTGTCGTGGTCAAATCTGCGCTCGTTCCACCTTCTGCAGTGACTTGCTCACAAAATGAAGCTTTTTTTGACGTCCACGCCTTCTCTTCTCACATCTCGACAGGAATTCGCTCCGTACTATAGGTCTCGACTGTTCCGCTTCATTTTTTTTTAAAACACTGATTTTAATTTGATTTTCTTCTCCTCTTCAGCTTCATGTCTCTCTAGAATTCCTCACACAAGAACAGCCTTCTTTCTTGCCTTGTCTTAATGCTTTAAAATAACCAAATGGGAGTTCTAACTACCAAACTCTTTTCATACGCCAACTGACCATGATGATGGCCTTTTAGTGTCTTTGATTTGTAGCTGAACTGGCTCTGTATCCTGTGCTTGAAAAGCTCATCTCATCTTCTTTAGTGTCGTCTCTTAGAAGTCTACTAGTAGCTCCTTTTGTTTAATAATGAATGATGCTCCCTTTTATTTATTATATTAGGTATACGATTGTACAAACATGTCAACATGCTCATGAAGTTGAAACTAAGATTTGATACACTGATCAATTTATTTATGTAACTAAATCACTGTTTTATAAAGTTGTTAATGAATCAACACTGCTTTAATTAAATTAGATTTTTGAGAGGAAAACGTCTTTGTGTTCATTATTGTGTTAAAGGTATGTATTGCAATTTGCTGTGTTTTTAAAAAGGGCCACGGGTGCATGCTTGAATACATCTGCATTGGACATTTTGAGAGTGGGAATACCGAGGCTACATGTCAGTCGTATAAGCACAAAGACCTCAGCCAGCCTGTGTCTCTCTTACCAATCAGAGATCTCCTTACATTGCACTGCGAAGCTAATTTGCATAGCTTTTTCTCCAAGGACCAAAAGAGTCAAGGAAATGCCATACGGAGAAGCTAATCCAATATTTAATCCAGCAGCTACTAGGAAAAGAAAATGGAATTGAAAACAAGGAGTGGAATCTTAAAAGTCAGAAGAAAAAAAATTTCTCATTCGAGTTTTGAATCCATTTACTTATTTTTCTCTTTAAATTGCACTTTAAAAAAGATTTTGAAAATCTGCATTTTAATTCTGAACTCTAAAATATTTTTAGTGAGATTTATAATTTTTATAATTTTTTTTTCCTGTAAATTATTTTTCCATTTTAATGATTTATTGATGGATTCATAGTTTATTTACTAATATATATATTTTTTTTACAATTCCACTTTTATTGTTTAAAATAATCATTAATGCTTAAATAAAATTGATAAAAAGTAATTTATAAATGATTTACTACAGCACAATTCATTATTAAATCACCAAATGCTTTATTTTGATGATCTCCTGGTCCTCCACATACTAAGTAAAGACCATATATGTAACAAATTTAGCAACTTGCCAGCTATGAATAAACTCAACCTTAAACTAAAATCTAAACCTTAAGTCCCTGCAATCAGCATTTGTTTGAATTTGTATCATTTAATTGTAACTGTTTTTTTTTTTGGCAAAATTTCATCTACAATATATAAACACAGAGCTGATCTTAGCTGGCTTTGTGAGGTTAGCTTCTAGGTTTGCAATAGTGTCCGATCCTCATCCTAAAAGGAACGGCTACCAGTTGTAGTTGTTTTATGTGTGATGGTTTCTAAGAAGTTTGCTAAATTAGAACGTTTTGTTTTTTTTAAGAAGAACAAACAAAATAATTGAAAGCTTTTCTTGATGGCGGTTTGTTTACCTGAAGTCACCCTATGATGGATACAGAAAGGTGGTTTTATCCAATTACCTGCCAGGCCAACCTGCTGAGCTAACCTCTGAGGCCAATGGGTAATCTTTTTTAGGCTTCTGGTAGAACCAGCAGATACCAAGACTTTCTCTTCCATCTGCCAGATACTGTTTGCAGAATTGATTCAAATAAATTGAACTCTTTTGCTCTCAGACTTTTTACCCTGCATGCAAACCTCCAAACACCTGCTAAAACAGGGGGATGGGGCTTCCATGACTTTTTTTTTAATGGGGGAGCAAAGGAGGGACCCACTTCTGTGTCCCTGTCCAGCTCTCCTCGTGTAACGGCCATCTCCTTGCATCCCTAACACACTCTTGAGACTGTGCTGGGAGACACGGCAAAGCTTCTCATGACAACATATGTGCATGTGCCATCCTGGAGGAGCTGGACTACCTGTGCAGCTTGAATGGGTGCAGGTGCCGCCATGCTACCAGCAGTGACAACACTTGCAAAAACTAGAGAAAGATCAGTCAGGAGGGATAAGGAGAGAGCAATGGTCTGTGGCCACCACCTGCAAAACTCTTCCCTTTTTGGGAGGTTATCTTGTTGTTGCCTCTTCAGTGCACCTGTTGTCTCTTTCATTTGTATCAAAGCAGGTGAAATGGATTCACAATGGTTAATGCCTCCTAACTGGGCACTGTGCCTGAAGCTTAACTGATTTTGTGTTATACTTGTGATGATCACGTGCTGTGTTAATGTGCATCAGATTAGAGCTTAGTAAGCCATCTGATCTCAGATATGTCTCCCACTAATTTTCTCTGTACAAGAGAAATGTATTCACTGAAAGAAACAGTAAAAGTACATGGATGAACTTCCATTATTCTATCATTTATTTCCATCAGTTTTCCCCTCTATCCCAGCTTACAGTTGTGGGAGGCTGGAGTCTACAGTATCTTACAAATAAATGCAGGTATTGCAAATTTTGGCACCAAAAGGCAAAAAAGATTAACTGTGAAGAATCTTTTAATATTATCACAGTTATTAAAGCAAACAGAGTTTTTACAAGAATGAAATTGAGTAGCATGAGGCCTGATTGTGACCAGAGTAATGATGCACATTTAAATTCAGTCTCAGTCCCAGAAAAATCTTCATCGCTATTGAGCCAGATTGATTATGTTTTTGTTTTGTTTTTTAAAAAAAAGGCACTGAGAAGAGTCAGAGAAGAAGAAAATATATTGACATGTGTGAGAAGATGACTGCAGGAGTTTTTTTTATTTATCTTTGAGTGAAGAGAGAGACTCACAGAAGATAATGGATTACTTGGATCTCGGTTTGTTTTATCGTTAATCTTAAGCTCCCTGGGCAGCATCGCTCTTCCAATCTGCTCATTTCAGACTTCAGTTAGTTTAATGATTACGTGGTGAAAGTTTCCCAGCAAACTTCAACTTGTTCTGCTCCTGTGTGGTTTTGGACTGGAATTCATTCTCATTTGTTATTCAACAGATAAAGAGTGTTTGTTTTTTTTTTAATTACTTTGAATATTTTAATTGGGTCATTTTGAACAAATCCTCATTTAGTAGTTTGATGATACCTACTCACTGACACTGCACTGATATCAAGTCTATTAATAACAAAAATTTTGACAAAGGTAAAAACCGGTACAGAATAAAGTACTTCCAGGTGAATGATCTCGAGAAGGAAGTCATCATTTCTCTTGAAGGTAGTTTTACTTCCTGCATCATTTTGTTGTTTTAGGCTTTCCTGATTCCACTTCCTCCACCTTGTCAGCACCAAGCAGGGGCCTGCAGCATCAGGAAGATCTAAAAAAAAATTTAAAAAATAAAATAATAAATGAAGCAATAGACCAGTAAATGATGAATTGTGTGTAGATATGGACTTTAGTTGAAGCTTTCTACACCATTAGTCTGATAAAGTCTTGTAAAGATCAGAGATCATATATAAAAGATGGACATAACCACCATTTCCCATTCCTGTTTTGAAACCCTGAGTTCATCATTTTGGCCATTATAATCTGGACAATAGGCAGAGATTAAAGTGGGAATTGGTGGGGGGACAATCAGATCTTGTGTAGCATAAAAGAATCACTTAAAAATAAGTCACATAATAACTTGTATTGTGAGCTCCAGCAGAATTTTTCTTTGCAGACAGGTGTGATCAGGTGACCTGTGCTGCTGCTGCTCTCAGATTTACTGCTCTTTGTGGATTTAGCCAACCGATTTCAACAAGATTTAAGCAGATGCTCCATGACCTATCACTAGGTGATTTCCAACTCCTAACTAACCTTTATTTCCTAGTTAGAAATAAAGGTGGTATAAAAGGAAACTAAACAGCATCATCAGTATCTCAGTATATCAGCGTAACTTGATGACTGCCACACCAGGAGTTAAAAATAAGATTATCGTAATTATTAGCTTATTATCTACCATAACAGAAAATCTTGAATAAGGCAACTGCAATATTAAAAAAGAAAGAAAAAAGACAAAAATGATAAATTTAGTAATTTAACAACAAAAAAAAAAAACACGACAAATTAACACTTATAGCGTTACGCTTATACAATGAGTTTATTGGTACAAACTCAGAGGACAGGACATAGAAGACCAGCTAAACTCCTGTTAGCCTGCTGAACAGTGGACTGTACAAAATGTCTTGGGGAGTGAGGTGGACTTTTTTTTCCCATGATCTTTCCTGCTGTTTAAATTAGATTAAAATTTGAGCTTTATAATTGACTGTAGGTTTTCAAACCAGCCGGTGATGCCATGATGTAAGATGGACTCCATAGAAGCCGGTGGATTCTCTCACAAACACTTTCCACGTGTGTGCCAGCAAGTGGACCCCTAATGCTGTGTCTTATTTGTCTCAGATGCCAGAGGTCAGAGCTGGGAGTGACGTAACTCCCGAGTTGAGTGTGTTCCAGTAGTAAAGTCAGAAAAGTAAGGAAAACTTGCTCCTTAGCAAGGTAGAGCCATTCATGCATCACTAGAAATAAAGCACAAAGTGTGTTGTTTTTTGCACTTATAAACACTGCAGCACATTCATACACAGAGCCTGGTCAGTGCTTTGTGTGTGCATAGTTTCTTTTTTGTTTTGTTTTGTTTTTTAACAATTGAAATTTTTTTACTAACATTTACGTGCACTGCCGCCATCTTGGATTGTTAAGTCAGGGTTGGTGGGTCGGATCTGATGAAGTTAAAATCTGATTAGAAAATCAGATTGAAAGTTATAAGGTAAGGGGACTCAGAAATTCCGACTTCAACTGGAACGCACCATAAGTAATGGCCTGTAATCATTATTTTCCTGAGGAAAGACGGTTTTGGAATTATAATGATTTTTTTTAAGCTCGGGTACAGTTTGTATATCCACAGAGAGCAGAAAAGGTCATTGTCAGGCTATTAGTACAAACTACCAAACATGTCAATAATTTTCGAATTATTTGTAGTTCCTGTTGTAAGTCCTTAGTTCTCTTCCTTGTGTCTGTGAATATTTTTCCCCTTTTTGTCCCTCCTGTTCTCCTTCCATCTTTGGCTCTCCCTTTTTGAAGGTTAGCTCCTCATGCTGTCTTTCTGTGTTTTTACTTCCCTCCTTTGTTATTTTCCCATCCTTACAGACTATGAGTGAGTTCACCCATACAAGTTCCATGTTTGGACTTTTGTTACCAGGCTTATTTCACTTTGGACTGTTTGAAAAACAAGTTCCTCATCTTCTTTAGCTGTCCTCAGTTACCTATGTCATCGCCAGTTACATTTCCAAAATCTCACCGCTATCTATCAGTCACACACCTCTGCATAGCCACATATATTATATTATCAAAGTATTAGATCGTCTGCTTTCACACACATATGAACTTCAGTGACATCCCATTCTTAATCCATAGGGTTTAATATGAAGTAGACCCACCCTTTGCAGCTATAACAGCTTCAGTTGGAAGGCTTTCCACAAGGTTTAGGAGTGTTTATGGGAATTTTTGGCCATTCTTCCAGAAGCTCATTTGTGAGGTCAGAAACTGAAGTTGGATCAGAAGGCCTGGCTCACAGTCTCCGCTCTAATTCATCCCAAAGGTGTTCTGTCAGGTTGAGGTCAGGACTCTGTGCAGGCCAGTCAAGTTCTTCCACACCAAACTCCCTCATCCACGTCTTTATGGACCTGCTTAGTGCACTGCTGTGTGCACTCATGTTGGAGCAAGAAGGGGCCATCCCCAAACTGTTCCCACAAAGTTGGGAGCATGAAATTATCCAAAATGTCTTGGTATGCTGAAGGATTTCGAGTTCCTTTCACTGGAGCTAAGGGGGTGAGCCCAACTCCTGAAAAACAACCCCACACCATAATCCCCCCTCCACCAAACTTTACACTGCAGACAGACCCAGTGCAGTCAGACAGTACCATTCTTCTGACAACTGCCAAACCCAGACTCATCCATCGGATTGCCAGATAGAGAAGTGTGATTCATCACTCCAGAGAACACATCTCCACTGCTCTAGAGTCCAGTGGTGGTGTGCTTTACATCACTGCATCCAATGCTGTGCATTCATTTGGTGATGTAAGGCTTAGATGCAGCTGCTTGGCCATGGAAACCTATTCCATGAAGCTCTTTACACACTGTTCTCGAGCTAATCTGAAGGCCACATGAAGTCTGGAGGTCTGTAGCGATTGACTATGCAGAAAGTTGGTGACCTCTGTGCACTATGCACCCTCAGCATCTGCTGACCCCGCTCTGTGATTTTAGCATGGCCTACCGCTTCATGGTTGACTTGCTGTCATTTCCAATCGCTCCCACTTTGTTATAATACCACTGACAGTTGACTTTGGAATATTTGGTAGTGAGGAAATTTCGGACTTGTCTTGTTCCACAGGTATCATCCTATCACGGTACCACACTGGAATTCACTGAGCTCCTGAGAGCGACCCATTCTTTCACAAATGTTCATAGAAGCAGTCTGCATGCCTAGGTGCTTAGGTCTGTTTTCCTCACCCCCAACTAGTAGCAGCAGATGGCTGCCCCTCCCTGAGCCTGGTTCTGTTGCAGTCTGCATGCCTAGGTGCTTGGTTTATACACCTGTAGCCATGGAAGTGATTGGAACACCTGAATTCAATTATTTGGATTGGGGGTGGGGGATACTTTTGGTAATATAGTGCATATTTAGGAGGTATCTCTGTGCACTTAGCCCTAGATGCTTTTATTGCTACTTCAGGCTATATTTTTGGGCTGCCCAACACAAGAAAATTGTTTCTGTGTCAATCAGAACATATCCTAAAACCAGCCAGCAGCATATTTCTATAACCCCATCTGTGTGACTGGCACCACAGATAAATCTTATCACCCTGAATCACACATATCCTGTGTGGACCAGCCTGTTTTTCTACTCTGTATAATTCATCTGTGATGTAGACTGAAATAAATGGTTGGTCTAATAATATCACGGCTTAGAATTTAAAAATACTGAATTATCAGTGAGATTTCACAGATTTGTCAAATGAGATACAGTGTATCACAAAAGTGAGTACACCCCTCACATTTCTGCAGATATTTAAGTATATCTTTTCATGAGACAACACTAACAAAATGACACTTTGACACAATGAAAAGTAGTCTGTGTGCAGCTTATATAACAGTGTAAATTTATTCTTCCCTCAAAATAACTCAATATACAGCCATTAATGTCTAAACCAGCGGCAACAAAAGTGAGTACACCCCTAAGAGACTACACCCGTAAATGACCAAATTGAGCACTGCTTGTCATTTCCCCTCCAAAATGTCATGTGACTCGTTAGTGTCACTAGGTCTCAGGTGTGCATAGGGAGCAGGTGTGTTCAGTTTTGTAGTACAGCTCTCACACTCTCTCATACTGGTCACTGAAAGTTCCAACATGGCACCTCATGACAAAGAACTCTCTGAGGATCTTAATAGATGAATTGTTGCACTACATGAAGATGGCCAAGGCTACAAGAAGATTGCCAACACCCTGAAACTGAGCTGCAGCACAGTGGCCAAGATCATCCAGCGTTTTAAAAGAGCAGGGTCCACTCAGAACAGACCTCGCATTGGTCGTCCAAAGAAGCTGAGTGCACGTGCTAGCGTCACATCCAAATGCTGTCTCTGAAAGATAGACGCAGGAGTGCTGTCAGCATTGCTGCAGAGATTGAAGCGGTGGGGGGTCAGCCTGTCAGTGCTCAGACCATACGCCGCACACTACATCAAACTGGTCTGCATGGCTGTCACCCCAGAAGGAAGCCTCTTCTGAAGTCTGTACACAAGAAAGCCCGCAAACAGTTTGCTGAAGACATGTCAACAAAGGACATGGATTACTGGAACCATGTCCTATGGTCTGATGAGACCAAGATTCATTTGTTTGCTTCAGATGGTCTCAAGCATGTGTGGCGGCGATCAGGTGAGGAGTACAAAGATAAGTGTGTCATGCCTACAGTCAAGCATGGTGGTGGGAATGCCATGGTCTGGGGCTGCATGAGTGCAGCAGGTGTTGGGAGTTACATTTCATTGAGGGACACATGAACTCCAATATGTACTGTGAAATAATGAAGCAGAGCATGATCCCCTCCCTCCGGAAACTGGGTCGCAGGGCAGTGTTCCAGCATGATAATGACCCCAAACACACCTCTAAGACAACCACTGCTTTATTGAAGAGGCTGAGGGTAAAGGTGATGGAACGGGCCAAGCATGTCTCCAGACCTAAACCCAATCCTAGTCAGATGCCCAAACCACCTCACCTGGCTCCTTTAAATGTGCTCTACTCCTAGCCCCTCCTGAATGACTGCACTCCTCACCCTATCTCTAAGGGAGAGGCCAGCCACCCTTCGGAAGCAGCTCATTTCTGCCGCTTGTATTTTATCCGCAATCTTGTTCATTCAGTCACTACCCAAACCTCGTGACTATAGGTGAGGGTAGGGATGTAGCTCGATTCAAAAATCTGCATCACTGTAGACGCAGCCCCAATCCATCTGTCATCCTCCTGCTCCCTTCTCCAGTCACTCATGAACAAGACCCCGAGATACTTAAACTCCTCCACTTGGGGCAGCAACTCGTCCCTGAGCCAGAGTGGGCACTCCACCCTTTTCGGCTGAGGACCATAGAGACATGTTCAGTGACAAAATACAGCCCTGGCGGAGTCCAACACCAACAGTCCGACTTACTGGTATGGACCAAGGTCTCACTGCAGTTGTGCTGGGACTGAATGGCTGGCAACAATGGGCCAGATACCCCATCCTCCCACAGCACCCCCCACAGGATACCCTGAGGAATGCGGCGAATGCTTTCTCCACATCCACAAAACACATGTAGACTGGATAGGCAAACTCCCACACACACTTGAATATACTCTAGAAGATAAAGACCTGGTCCAGTGTTCCACAGCCAGGACAAAAACCACATTGTTCTTCTTGAATCTGAGGTTTGACTAATGGACAGACTCTTCTTTCCAGGACCCTTCACGGGGAGGCTGAGGAGTGTGATCCCCCGATAGTTGGAGCACACCCTCCAGTCCCCATTCTTAAAGATGGGTACCACCTTCCTAGTCTGCCGATCCAGTGGCACCACCCCAGATCTCCATGCAATGTTGCAGAGACGTGACAAGGAACTCAAGGCGAATCACGTCCACCCCAGGGGCCCTGCCACCAAGGAGTTGTTTAACAACTTAAGTGACTTCACCCCCAGTGATGGGCAAATTGTCCCCCTTGTCCCCAGACTCTGCTTCCGCTACATGTGTGTCAGTGGGATTAAGGAGGTCCTCAAAGTATTCCTTCCACTGCCCAACTATGGCCTCAGTTGAAGTCAGCAGCACCCCACCTGCACTATATATCTTATGAGTAGAGTACCGCTTTACCACTGTGAGTCACCTGACGGTTTGCCAGAAATGCTTTGAGGCCGTTCAAAAGTCTTTTTCCATGGCCTCACCGAGCTCCTTCCACACCTGAGTTTTTTCTTTGGCCACTGCCCAAGCTGTGTTCCTCTTGGCCTGCCGGTACCCGTCAGTTGCCTCTGAAATCTCACAGGTTAACCAAGCCCAATAGGACTCCTTCTACAGCTTAATGGCTCCTTTCATCTCCGTTGTCCACCATCTGGTTCGGGGATTATCACTATGACAGGTACCAACCACCTGCAGCTGCAGCTCTGAGCAGCAACCTCAACAATGGAGGTGCAAAACATGGCCCATTTGGACTCAATGTCCCAAGCCTCCCTCGGAATGCTGTCAAATATTCTGTGGACTGGGACCTCTGCCAGGTGTTCTTAGCGCCTCCTCACTATACGCTTAGGTGCACCAGGTCTGTCAAGCATCCTCCCCCACCACCTGATCCAACTCGCCACCAGGTGGTGATCAGTTGACAACTCAGCTCCTCTCTTCACCCAAGTTTCCAGAACATACAGTCGCAGATCTGCCCTGGTGCCATGCTCACTTATGGATATCCTTATGTTCGAACATTGTGTTTGTTATGGACAAAACTGTGATTTGCACAGAAGTGCAATAACAAAACACCATTCGGCACCCTCAAGTGACTGCCCAGTGACTCCAAGAAGGCGGGGTACTCTGAACATTTGGCACATAAGCGCAAACAACAGTCAGGATCTGTTCCCTGGCCCGAAACCGCAGGGAAGCAACCCTCTCATCCACTGGTGAAAATCCCAATGTGCAAGCAGTAAGCCGAGGGGATACAAGAATACCCACCCCAGCTCACTGCCTCTCTTCGAGGGCAACTCCAGACTGAAACAGAGTCCAGCCCCTCTCCAGGAGAGTGGTCCCAGAGCCCAGGTCGTGCACTGAGGTGAGCCCGACTATTTCTAGCCAGTATCTCTCAACTTGCATATTTTTTTAACGTATTGAGGTAATAATTCTAAATTCCGAGACACTTAACTCAAAATTTTAGACTTATGGATGGTGATTTTGTTGTTGTTGTTGTGGTATAAATGCCACCACTGAGGATAAAAAAATTACTACAATTATTTTGTAAAAGATTTTTTTACACAAAGCCATCCAGGCACAATAACAATTTCAAAATAACAGACATGAGCAGCAACTTGGACGGTAAAAAAAATGTTTAATTTAAACATTTACTTAATATTTTAGATTCTGTTAGCTGAAGGCATCTCTGAGCTGTGCTCTGAGCCTTTGACCCTGGAGCAGCAGAGGAGTATGTAGATCACTGCTGCTCGGTTTCGAGGCAACAATACAAGGCTGGACAAAGCACCTTGGTGAAGATTACTAGACTGCACCAATCATCCATCATGCTCAGGCCTGTCCTTGGAATACATAATGTAATGATAATCTGATCCAGTATGTAAATGAAGGCACAGTAGGGTGACTGCAGAGAAGGCAGTCCACCTGCCCAGCAAAGCAAGCAGCAACAGCAGATCTGATGTCAGACTGCAGTCCTCAGAGGCTTCAAATCAAACACCAATGCAGATTAAAATGGCATAAACTGACACTGATTAGCTAAATTAGTTGGCCAATAACATTATTTTGCAGGAACATATACTTTATTTAAGTTTTGATTCAATGAACAGCAGTTAAACCAACATCAGATGTGTCAACACTGAGATTTCTATCTTGAGATGTTATGGTTTTCAGCAGCTCTGCTCCAGAACTCTGCTCTGCTGTGCAGTATGCACAGTCTTATTGACTTAAGTGCCATGACTGTCATGCCAACTTAAGTAATTAGATGGAATGCTTGGCACTAGGATAGCAATCTCTATACACACATGAACACATGCACAAGCAGACATTGTAGTGAGCGATATGGCAGCCATTTCTTGTGATTCGCTATCTCCACTGAGAAAGATATTCAAGTCATTCCATATAAAATGTGTCATATCTGAGCAAAGTTTCCACCTCATAATTCAAAGAATGAATGCCCACCCGAAAATGTCATGGATCTGGAGACCTGCACAATTGGTGTTTTCAGAACAGATATATACCACAAGGCAACCTACTGCACAAATCAGCCATGTCAAAAACTTATATGATGTAATTGGAGGATTGAAGCCAGAGCCAGTTTGCAACAAACTAACAGCGATCACATCCTGACTCCATCTCTTTAAATGGTGTAATTCACACATCTCTGAACTCGCTCAGTTCTATGTTCCAGCCAGCTATGGTGATGCCAACAGGGGAAGGTTGAAAGAACATTTTGAACCCAGCAAGACAGTCCAAGAAATCCACAGCCATTACAGCATTTCTCCAGTCAGTGAAAGCAAGCTGAAGATCAGCAGGAAAACATGCAACAACAAACACCTGGTACCTTGCAATAGCTCTAAATGTTCAGAATTAAGATATTTACCCAGACATCAGGAAGCCAAAAAGTCCTTCACAATCATTTTCCTCGCCCCGTAGAGTTGGATACAAAGAAATGAAGCTTAGGCACGACTTAAATAAGGAAGATCTGAAATCATTCGTCCGCATTCTCTCCCAGGTGTTTGGCCTCTTCTCTTTTGTCATCACCTCCACTTTCTCATGCCGTCAAACTGACCTCATCTCTTCTAATCCAATCATCTTTCTGCCTGCCTTCCTTGAACCAATCAGCCTCCGCTCAGTGTGCTTTAAATATCTCTGCTTATCTGTGATTCTCCCTTCCAGATTCATTTGTGCGACCCACCATCTCCACTTCACCATCCAAGAGCTCCTTCCAAGCCTCCATCTTAGCGTCTAGACTCCGGGCGGTCCTGCCTTATTCCTGTCTCCTCTGGGATTCCCTTCTGCTTCCATGGGCCATCGGAGTGTAATTGCCAAACAACTATTTGTATTACCAATAAATCTTGTTCAGTTTCTCCTGATGATCTCTCCTTATTGAATAAAGGTCATCATTGTTGATCACAATCCAATGACTGAAGCAGGATGACAGAAAAAACTGAATAAAAATGCAACACTATCACAGCACAGTCTGAAAGATTCTCAAACAAGCACTGAAGGGTCCAAGTTTCTGGCTACATTAGAAAATTATTTTAACCTCTAAGGAATCACAGCTAGAAAACAAGCCTGCTTTCATAATGTAGGTAGAAACTTGTTTTGACCAGCATGCTATTCTATATGGTGTTATTATAAATTTTGCCTAAAATGCAATTTTTGAAAGTTCCTCTATTGAATAATCAGAAAACAGAACAAAAATCCAGTTTACCAATGTTTGCTCCCATTCCTTTTTGTCATAAACAATAATTTGGTGGAGTTCTGCTATTGAAACTGTCACGGCTGAGTGCTGCAAGCAGGGCAGGAAGGACCTCAAAGCAGGACGCAGGCAAGAGCGGATGTGTGCTTAACACTTTTATTTAAAGAACTGAAAATGCCAGACGCTGGGCAGGGGCCAGCTACACAAAACGAAACTCGAAAAACTAGACAACTTGAAAACTCAAAAACAAAACACACAGCTGTCATCAACACAGATGAAAAGACGACGAGGATCCAAACAAAGAACAGAAGAAAACTAAGGGCTTAAATATACACAAGGGGATTAGGGCAAGTGAAAACACCAGGGGATGACAGGTGAACCAAATGAACCTAACGACACAGGGGAAGTAAAACTAAACACAAAGCACAGGGAACACGAGACTATCAAAATAAAACAGGAAGTGACTCAGGGGAACAGAGACGCAGACTAGACAAGAAAACACAAGAGACTAGAAACAACCTAAAACCCCACAACAAAAGAAAACCCCCAGAACAGACAAAATAAGGTTAAACCAAGAACACACAGGGTCCACAAACCCCGGACCATGACAGAAACTATGATATAGCCCACAGTATTGATGCTTAAAGTTGCTTATAGGGAAAAAAAATCATTCTGAATTAAAGTGAAATTTTGGCTTTAGGTCGTGCTACTTGGGAGTTTTCAACAGTGCTTAAATGTGATTTTCAGCCCTGAAAATTTCATGTGGTTATCTTCTGTACTTAAATTATGTGACCAAAAATCCTGGAAAAAATAAAACCAGTTAAAAGTGTCAAATTTCGACACATACATCTTTTGAGGACCTTTAATTTGGACAATATTTACAATATGAGGAAAAAAATTTGTAGGGTTTCAGTGGATATGGAGTTAATGGACAAGAAAAAAAAACTCTGCTGATTCTCATGTGGGGTGGGAAGGATTCGCTCATTTTCCATGGAATGACCAATTTACACGTGACATGCTGTGATTATTAGATAAGTGTTATTTATTTGATAATGTTACACGTGGCTGTACTGGCCACGTTAACTTAGACTGCAGGCTATGCTTCTATTAAAAGCCCGATAACCTTTAGTACCATTAGAGAACTACTGCATACTAAAGGCCTGCAAAGACTGGACAAATCATTCAGGCTATTATGTCAAAAAGCAGCTATTTTACTATATAAGTGCTATAATATGAAATGATGAAGAGCTGGGCAAATATTTAAGTTACACACAGTAACAATACTTATCATTGGAGAAGCTATCATTGTAGATTGTTCTGTAGCTCTATTTTGTGTTGAAGCAGTATATTAGCAGTGCGGTTAAATAATCGTTTTGTTTTCATGTTCAGAAACATTAGTCACCAATAACCAGAATGCAAGCATCACTACATGTCTTCTGCTTCTTGCTTGTTTGGCGTCCTTAACCTCTAAATATCTGTATCAGTGTTTTACAGAAAGGTTCAACATTATGATTCACTTCTAATTATAGATCCCCTGAGCAAATTTAAAATGCAAGCTACAGCAAGCTTCCATTATCACAGCTCCCCCTGGTGGATACACAAGACATTGCCATCGGTTTTCCTACACGCTGCTTGGGGCATTACTGCTCATGGTCGTGTTACCATTTGCGGTCACATTGCGGCAGGGGATCCAGCCGGGCACCTGCCAAGGACTGGACAAGGATCTTCCACAGCTATGACTACTGACAGGGACTAGAAAGAGACAGCGTATTTCTCCCATTTTGGCTTCTCTTCATTGGCTCCCTGTTAAGTCTAGAATAGAATTTAAAATCCTTCTCCTCACATACAAGGTCTTGAATAATCAGGCACCATCTTATCTTAAAGACCTCATATACCGTATCACCCCAATAGAGTACTTTGCTCTCAGACTGCTGGCTTACTTGTGGTTCCTAGGATACTTAAGAGTAGAATGGGAGGCAGAGCCTTCAGCTTTCAGGCCCCTCTTCTGTGGAACCAGTTCGCAGCTTGGATTCGGGAGACAGAAACCCTCTCTATTTTTAAGAATAGGCTTAAAACTTTCCTTTTTGATCAAGCTTATAGTTAGGGCTGGATCAGGTGACACTGAACCATCCCAAAATCATGCAATTCAGAAATGTTTGATTTTCTTGTTAGAATGTAACTATCCAAGTTAGCAGTTCCAATAAATTATACAATTAGTTCAACAATAAGGTCGAATTGGTGCCAGAGCTTTGGAGATGATGACCACGCTCTCACACGTAGCAGAAGTAGTTTGAGTCTAAACATCTATTTATTACTTCATCATTACAATTACCTGCAGAGTTCAACAACGTGTGAAGAAGACTCTTTGCCTCATCTATGCATCATATTTATGACCTTTCCTCACAGGATGAAAACACCATCAGTCTCTTTTCTCTCATCGCTCTCTGATCTGCGCCAGTGAAACTGAGAGCTGAAGTCATTTTCATTTTGAGTCCCGTGGCCCGTAAAGCAGAAACTGCCTCATTCACCGCTTTAAAAGGAATCCAAAATGTCACAAGCTGGAGGGATTGCTGTCCATAAAGTTTTCATAAATGTCACTGCAAGCTTAACAGCCAGTAGCAATTAGGTGTTTCCTGAAAGGCCAGCTCTTCATGACAAAAATCCTTTTTAATGACGCACAGCAAGAGAGAAACTGGTGTTACACAGACATAAGTGATGCAATCATTCAGGTTTTTCTTAAGTGTCAGTATATTTGTGTTCTCTGTAAGTATTACTCCTGAACCTATTTTGCCTAATTAATACAATGTTTGGTTCAAAAATGTATAATTCTCACAAAGAAACTTGGTGGTCAGTTATATGTCGCCTGTATGGACTGACCAATCAGAATCTCATTGTGCTGATATTCTCTCTAGTCTCCTGGCAACAGAGCAGGCCTCTCCGCCTGCAGATTCGCAGTCAGTGTTGCTGAAATTTAAGGCTCTTTGCACTCGTATTACGTATCACTTCTTTACTGGGAGCCTTTCCATATTTGAACTGGGCAAAATGTGAGTCAATGTGTGATATGAAGAAATGCCTCATTACCACCATAGACTGTATCAAAGATGGATGTAACTTCCAGGTCTGAAAAATAAAGCCGATGCATTGAAGTGCCTTAAACCTGCATCCTCTATATGTAAGCCACCAGAGGGCGATAGTTGTGATTGCAAAAAAGAATATGGAAACCTACGGGACTTTCCTGATGGGTTTACAAGCTCAGTCACTCCTTTTGGGACATATTGAACAAAAAATTAAGTATATTTTGTACATTTTACTCATACCTGTTTCAGAAACAAGGATTATCCATAATATGCTCGTTGGAGCATATAACGACTTGTGATTGACAAGTTATTAGCCAATGAGCAAGCAGATTCTCCCTTCTTTGCCACACCTGTGTTATTGAAACCAAAAGCTTATCTTGAGGGTTCAACATGTGACTTCAGAAACCAATGTATGACTTCACAGCAGCTACACCCATCTTTTACACTGTCTGTGGTTACCACCTGGTGAAGTTATTGCAATCACTTTTAGTTTTTGCTGAGGCCACATGCTAATGCTCGTCTTAACTGTCCCTTTTAGCCATTTTTATGCTGTATATTGTAAGTTTAGAACAGAGTAAGATATTTTAAGTGCTTATTCATGCAGACTACAACTTATAATTTCTTCTATAACTTCTCAGTCTGTTTAAATTAATCTAGCTTTATTAATGTTGCATATACCAATTAATAATAACCTAATAATCCTCTAAATTATTCATTGCTTACATGCATTGGTTGCAGCTCTGTGATTTTACATGGCCTACCATGTTGTGACTGAGTTGCTGTCATTCCCAATTGCTTCCACTTTGTTATAACACCACTAACAGTTGACTGGAATATTTGTAGTACCTGTCAAGGGACCAAGCTGGAATTTGCTGAGCTCCTGAGAGCAACCCATCCTTTTACAAATGTTTGCAGAAGCAGTGTGCATGCCTAGGTGCTTAGGTCTCTTCCTCCCCTCACGCCCAACCAGTAGCAGCAGATGGCTGCCTCTCCCTGATCCTGGTTCAGTTGCAGGTTTCTTCCTGTTAAAAGGGAGTTTTTCCTTCCCACTGTTACCAAGTGCTTGCTTATAGGGGTTGTGTGATTGATAGAGTTACTTTCTGATACTGAAGGATCCTTATCTTATAATGTAAGATGCCTTCAGGCAACAATTGTTGTGAATTGGTGCTATATAAATAAAACTGAACTGAATCAAATTACTGTATCAATTACTAATCAAAACACTGTAACATTTAATTTCTTTGCACATCCTTAGAGGTTATCATAAAAAATATGTGCGATTGTATTGATATTTATAGAGATATTAATTAGTATTTAATTATAAATACTAATTAATATCTACAGATCTACAGAGTATACATCTAAGTGGTGTCTTCCACACTGTCAGAAGATTAATAGTTTCCATTTATTCACCTCCTTAACAAGCCCAGAGTTAAATAGAATTAAGAGATATTTCACTCAAACCCATTACCTCCTGTAAAGAAGCAGCATGAATTGGAAAACTGTCCCTCTTGATAATGTTCAACCTCCCTGCTCTAATTCCTTACCACCCAATGTAACAGTGTAATGTTATCCCCTTGTGAGATTCGCGATAAAGAAAAAAATCAAAATGAATGAATATATTAAAGTTAATTTATATGCCTTTGTTAAAGCAGAGAAGTTTCACCTGAGGACATCTATTACCTTTAAACTGTATTAAAGTGTGAGGGGCAGTTAATTAATGTACATTACCACACTGTATCTGCTATCTCTAACTTAGTGGGCTGTTTAAAGATTGGTGCTCATATTTGACCATGTAATTAACTGTTGAGGTAATTTTACTCTTGAGTGCACAGCAGGTTCTGGTGTAACCTGCAGCCTTTCCAGTTGGTTTGCATGACAAAACTCACCTTGATGCATGTGTTTAGTGGCCTATCCATTTACAGTAGTGGTGCAGTCTGACCTTTCCATATGCTCTTTGAATGTGACTACCTGGCCATGTAATAAACCAGTCAAGTAGCCGCTGTGGCATTTTCACTGAAGCACATGTCAAGCTACAGTAAAATATTCCGTTTTAAAAGTTATATTAAAGGCAGGTTAAATAGCTCATTTGTTTTGGTAATTTTGCATATGTTACATAACATATAAATGTCAACTAAATTTCATTTAGGTACGCTGAATTAAAATGAGATGAAAATAAATGACAAACACATATCAAAGAAAAAACAAAATAAAGAATCCACAGACCTGCTAGATACTCTGCTTCAGAAACAATGATGACAGAAAACAAAACTATAACTAAATGAACAGTGAAATACAAAAAAAAGAAACATGCTATATTATTAGAAATCAGAAACAGGTCACTCAATTTATTTAATTGACTGAATTATTTTACTTTTTCTTTTTTTTTTTTTTTTTTAACAAATGATAGCATCTTAACCTGCAATATAAATTTGCTAGCACACAGCAACCATTACCTTAGGGTGCTAAAATCATTTGCAATATGAAAATGTAATATTTTTAGGCATTTTACATTTTGGTTTTTAGCGTTTGGTTTTTTTTGTGCTTCCTTGGGATAATGATCAGTTATTTAAATCTGTGAGATCTGCCCATTCAGTGTAAGGATGCAGCTCGCTAACCAGGCTTGTTAGCATTAAGCAAACTATATAAATAATATAAATAATAAATCTCATCCAAATTTGGTCTGCCTCTAAAAAAAATAATATGGGAGTGGCTAAAATGGTAGCAATAATGACTGAATAGGACTTCAGCAAACAGTAAATGACATCCTGGTAGGTATGGCCATCTTTTTTATACAGTATATGCTATTAACTAAAATGATATTGCAATACCTAGCCAAACTATAGATGTTGTTAATAATAAGAAATGCTTTATCAGTACAGCTTCAATTCAATTCTCAAAATAGACGAAAAGGTAATCGGAAATTAGCTAACAGGCTGGCAACCTGTACAGGGTGTACCCCACCTCTAGCCCTATGACAACTGGGATAGGCTCCAGCCCCCCAAGCAACCCTGAACAGGAAAAGAGGAGGAGGATGGATGGTTTAATCTGGGTATAACATGTGTTCTCACTATGTTTAGTTACTGACTATTTAATGTCTAAAGGACCTAATAGGTTTATATTCCTGCAGTTTACTGGATGTTGGTTCAAGGCTTATGAATAATTTATAAACTAGCCAGTGGGAAAATTTAAGAATAGGAACAATGTTCTCATTTCTGGAGATGTGAAATGTTTTCTTGCTCTCACAATGACCCATCTTCATCTTTCTGTCTCTACAGAGCCCCATACTCTGCTTCCAAATGCGATGCCATGTATATTATTCCCTCACTGCACATTCTCGACTTGAGTGAAGTGTCATCTCCAGCTTGAGGAGCAGGGATGAAACAAGGCTTTGGTGTCAGCTTGTCAGACATTGAGGACAAAGACAAAGGGGATGGGAGGAAGACAAATGACGAGATTCAGTCCTCCTTGGCACTCCTTAAAGTCAGACACTCAGTGTGAAGCTGAGGACTAGATCAGTGACATGAACATGGTGGACAGTAGCATGAATATGCCCTACATCAGGTAAGGTATTTTTCCTTTATTTTTGCAGACTTTAATCATTAAATTTGTCTTTGTGTAACCTTTCAAACTGTCCTACAACAGTGTGCTGCTGTATCCCAATTTTTTTTTTTTATCTTATCTACTTTTCAAGACATAATGCTATAACATGATACCAGTTAACTCCTTTTTCTTATTACAATTACGTATCCTGTTAATTTAATAAACCAAAAAGTCTTTTTAAGCCTATCAGACTCATATCATGGAAGGTTTTTGTGTCGGACATCTATTTTCAGAGTTTGGTTTTCACTTAGATTAGATGCAAAATACCCCCCCCCCTTCCTGGTTGACTTCCTGGTTAAATATAGTGTAATAAAAATAAATAAATAAATAATAAAGAAACAATAACAAACTCGGTAACACCAAAATACAGAAAAGGAAAGAAAAGAAAAAAGCCATATCAAGTGTCTTAACAGAAAAATCATTTTATATTAATCAACTGACCTACTTTTGCCATATAAGGAAGAATCTGGTACATATACAGATGGACGGGAGTGGGTTGATCTCCAGTCACTGCTGTGCATGTTCAAAAATGTCCTTAAATATGAATCCCCAGTGTGGCTTGTGGTCATCCAGGTTTGGCACAGAACCAAAAAGTCCACTGCTCAAAAATAAATAATTAAATAAATTTTATAAACTTTATAAACACATCACATCTCAATAGGAAAAAAAAAACTATATAGAGAATTTTTTAAAGTTATTTTGCCTCCTCTAATTGTTTAAGTATAAAGCGTAAAGTTTTCTTATGTTTCCTTTTGCGATGTCATAGGGCAGGAATTCAATAAAAATAGATGAGTATCAGTGGCATCTTAAATGGACACAATGCAGTGAAACTAGCAAAACAAATAATGTGTTTATCTGAGGAGCAATGCTTTCCCAAAGTCTTACACCTACAGTTCACTAAATTTCTGAAACCTCTGAACAACCTGGATTCAAGCACATTACCCAAGCAGCAGCAGCAGCTTAATTTATCGAGGACTATTTTCAGCAGTGTATAAATTAATTTTCACTGCTCTAGTGATGTGGCACATGGATGTCAGATTAAAACGAAACAAACAACACTGGACAATGAAGCTCTGTGGCACAGTTACATAAGATACCTCAGGGTCTGATACATGCACAGTACTTGATAACAGAATAAATATGTAGACTTTTCTTTAATGTTGTAGTGGATATATAACAGATAAAATACTGTATATGTACATGTACCTGGGGTTTAACCACACTAATGCACACAGTCACTCTATCCAAAGATAGGCTCTGTGTTATTACTCTAAATTAGTTCTGACCCTAAACCTTATCTCTGCTCGACAGACAAACCTCCAAAGAGCAGGCTGAGGCTTGCTGAGGTCCAGCCCACCTGAATGTCTCTGAGAGCAAACAAAGAGCAGAGGGCCGAATAAGGCACCAGGGGGAAATGATGAAGGAGTAAGGGGATGAAAGGTTGAGGAGAGGCTATGATGGACATTGAGGACTGGAAGTTGAAGAAGGCTCCGCTGAATGCATGCATTTGGAAGAACTGTACATTCAGACAGGGAACCCGGGATGAGGTGGTGGTACCGTAGCATAGAAACAGGAAAATGGAAACGCAGGGCAGATAGCAGGACATGCCCTGAAAAGGGGATATAAATGAAAACTGTTGAGTAGCTTAAGCTTCTGGGATAAGTCATCCTCTGCACAATCAGCCAATCAGGCTGCAGCGACCGAGCTGATACTTGTAGGACAAA
Source organism: Pterophyllum scalare (assembly GCA_024447675.2). Taxonomy (NCBI): domain Eukaryota; kingdom Metazoa; phylum Chordata; class Actinopteri; order Cichliformes; family Cichlidae; genus Pterophyllum; species Pterophyllum scalare. The sequence continues at coordinate 211,363 of JAMQGT020011886.1, read as the reverse complement.
GGAAAGAAAGGAACATGTTGCTGGAATAGCAGTCAGATGTCAGAATAAAATAAGAAAATTCTGCATTTGAGGTTTGGAAACTGTTATGCAGGTGATCCCTGCTGACTATAACAGTAAAAATACTTTCCCAGCATTTGAATCAGCATTACCATCAGACAGAATATACTCAAAGCTAAAAAGCCTCTAAGGGTTTTACCACACCCGCATGCGGAACACTGTAGAAATAGAGATCTTTATTATTCTAAAACAGACAGTGGTCACACACCGGTAACCGGGAGGTGATAGACAAGTTTATACTAGGCAGATACTATACTAGGGAATTGAAAACAGGTGTTATATAAATGCCTCAGTCAGTGGTATCAAGAGCTTGAAAAAAAGACAACTGGATTTCTTTAAATTTTTGAAGATGTTTCACCTCTCATCCAAGAAGCTTCTTTCAGTTCTAAAACCAAAAGGTGGAGAGTCCCAGGTATTTCAACCCTAGTGGGGGTTGTCCCCTTTGGAGGTGGTCATTGATCCACTTGCTAATCACCTTGGTATGAGCCAAGTCATTAACACCCAGGGATTTCAGATAAAACCACTTTGAGACCTTGCCCCACCTTATCATGTGACTTACTGAGGTCACCTGAAGTAAGGTGTGAGTGGAGGTTGAGGCACCTTGGATCTCAAGACTGCAGTGTAGGTGGCTGTCAGCTGGAGTAGTAAGCCACCACCTCTGTTCAGTGACATTCACAGTAGACATAGATGGCTTCTTTTACTCCTCTTTCAAATCATCTGTCTTCCCGGTCCAAAATGTGAACATTTGCATCCTTGAAAGAGTGACCTTTATCCTTTAGGTGCAGGCATACAGCTGAGTCTTCTGCAGTCGATGCGACTGTTCTATGTTGTGCCATGCGTTTGTGGAGTGGCTGTTTGGTTTCTCTAATGCAGAAGTCAGAGCATTCCTCACTGCACCGCACAGCATACAGTACGTTGCTTAGCTTGTGTTCGAGTTTTGTCCTTAGGATGAACCAGTATTTGTCTTAGGGTGTGGCTGCGTCTGAAGTACTCTGAGATGTTATGCCTCAGTAACATGCTTACTGAAGGACAGGGACTGCTTGAAGATAACCCCTAGACTGTGTATACATGAACAGTAGAAGACAAGGGCCCCACAGGGCCAAGAGGACAAGGGCCTTTTCTTTTTAATTCAAAAAACTTCTGTCACAGATGAATCAGTCAGCATGATGCAGTGGACAGATTCGAATGTCTAAACCACAGACAAAACCCTACTTACCAAAAGCCTTGAAAACTTCACGTAAGCATATCTAGGAGAAGGTGTGCTGGCAAATATTAATTAATGTTCATGATTACTAAACCTAAAATTACTTTAACTGGTAAATTTTTCATTTTTTAGATTTTAACATTTTATTTTATTGAAATAAATGTTTGCATAGTACTGTACAAGCAGCTTTAACTGCACAATGTTCACCAGAAAGGGTCAGTTTCTTATAACGATACAGCCTAAACAGACACAGCGGAAATAAAGTCTTCACTGGTATGCAGCATTCTTGTGCCCATTGATTTCTGAGTGTACTGTTTATGTACTATACACACACGCACCATGTGGGTGTGTATATACATGCTCATGATTGGGTCAGTTGTAGTCTATACGCAGTCTAACTAAATACTGCCAATAACTTCTCAAACTGAAAGCAGCTCATGCATGTTTTATTTGTCATCTGCACCCAGACTGCACACAACAGTGATCCCTCTCTCTTATCTACTACCCTTTGACTGTCTAGTTGCTCTTTCCTGGAGGCGTTCAAACTGTGAGGCACAAAAACACAGGCACTGTGTGAGATGATGATGTGTTAATGCATGCTGGTCATCCATTAAACAACAGCCACTGTAGTTTAGCAGCTGAATTGTCTGAATTGCAACCAAGCTGCAACCACGGCTGAAAAATGAAGCCAACATAAAGTGCCAAAAACTGCAGTTCCTCTAATGACTACTTGAGGCCGGCTCCAAAAGTGAGTTGATCCCCATGTTAAAATATCCAACTTTACAGCATTACAAAGGTATGTTCACAGGCTGGTACAAAAGCAGTCTGGGTGTCTATGACCCAGACTCCATGTGTTAAATTATTTTAAGAAGTAATCCATCTTGTGGATATGGTATCAGCGGCCTAATTGCTTTGATTGACGCAGGCGGCTGTAGCTGATCACTGTCTGCTAATTACACTCACTGATCTGGAACATTTGAAGTTAATACTCTCTTGTTTCTGGCATTGGTACCTTTTGGGGCTTTTTTAACAGCATTATCTGACAAATATTATGTCTTCCTGTGAGCCACAGACTGTCCCAAAAAAAAAATTGTGCTCTACTTTTAGAGAATGCAACTCTAGTCTAGAGTAATTAGCTTAGACGCTACAGTATGTGTGCCTGTGGTTTGTGCTGTTTGCAATTTATGGATGCCGCTTGCTACTAAGCTTGCTAATGTTAACATATGCTAACAAGCTTACTAGCTTTAGCTGAAAACTTTACACTCCAGCCTCTTGTTCAAATATAGTAACACTAACTTGAGACTTCAAAAGCAATGCTTGATGTCACAGTAGCTCATCAATCTTTTATACAGCTTTTTTGCCACACTCGATGCACCGTCTTGCCAATATTGGCCACCAAAAGACAACCCAGTTTTAGAGACCTACAACGTCTGCATAAGGAAGATGCAGGGATGCCAGTGGATAGTCGCAGGTTTTGCTGTACGCCACCATTCAAGAAGTTTATTGTCATATACACCGCAAAACACAGTGGTTATGCTGAGCAATGAAATTCTCACTTGCGACTGCCTTACACACAACTGAAATAAATAACTAAGTTAAAATGAAATGAAAGAACAAGTATATAGAAAATTTAAAAAGTAAAAACAAATAAACAATAACACAAGTGCAATATATACAGATGTACATATATATATAATATATACAGATGAAAAAAAAGGCAGGTAATTACAGTTTGATAATCAGTCAGTGGTTCAGTAGCCTGGTGGCCTGTGGATAGAAACTGTTTTTTAGTCTGGTTGTTCTCGCTTTCACACTCCTGTAACGTCTGCCAGACGGCAGGAGTGTGAAAAGTGTGTGCTGTGGGTGGGTACGGTCCTTGATGATGTTGTGTGCTCTCTTTGTTACTCGGGTTATAAGTGTCCTGTAGTGATGGGAAGGCAGCTCCACAGATGAATTGTGCTGCTTTGATGACACGCTGGAGAGCCTTCCTGTCCTGAGTGGTGCAGTTTCCATACCACACTGTGATGGAGGTCGTCAGGATGCTCTCCACTGCGCATATGTAAAAGTTGCTGAGGAGCTTGGGGGATAATCCAAATTTCCTCAGCTTCCTTAAGAGGAAGAGTCTCTGTTGAGCCTTCTTGAGAGTCTGCACTGTGTTGTAGGTCCAGGTGAGATCTTCACTGATGTGGGTGCCGAGGAATTTGAAGGTCTTCACCCTCTCCACCTGAGTCCCGTTGATAGATAATGGAGCATGCTGGTCTCTTCTCTTCCTTGGGTCAATAATCATATCCTTAGTTTTCTCTGTATTTAAGGAGATATTATTTTCCTGGCACCAGGACACCAGCTGGGCTACCTCTTCCCTGTAAGCCATTTCCTCTCCCCCATTAATCAGCCCAGTGACGGTGGAGTCGTCAGCAAACTTGACTATGGAGGTGTTGCTCTGGGAGGGGACGCAGTCGTAGGTGAAGAGGGTGTACAGGAGAGGACTGAGCACACAGCCTTGTGGGGTCCCAGTGCTCACTGTCTTTGTTTCTGATGTCCTGGTACCAACTCTGACTGCCTGAGGTCTGTCTGTGAGGAAGTTCAAGACCCAGCGGCAGAGGGAGGGTGTTAGTCCAAGAGTGAAGAGCTTTTCAACCAGCCTGCTTGGGATGACAGTGTTGAATGCTGAACTGTAGTCTATAAACAGCATTCGAACATAAGTGTCCTTATTTTCGAGGTGTGAGAGGGCTGTATGGATGGCTGCATTAACAGCATCGTCAGTTGAACAGTTCGTGGTGGAGTTTAAATCAAACAACCGAGATGTGATTGAAGTGCCGGCTTTCAGCTTCATTTCAAGGCATTTAACAAAAGCACTGCTGTTTAGGAATTAGAGCCATTTTTATACTCCCATTTTCACAGTCTCAAAATTAACCCACTTCCTCCAGAGCATTATTGAAGGTGTTTTTCTATTATCCTCTTACTATTATTACTGCACAATTGCCATTCAAATGCACATACGCACATGACTACTAGGAAAAAGAAGTTTCTTAGTGTCCAGTAGACATAAAACAAAGAATATTTGATGAATACTTATACTTTATACTACCCCCCCACACACACACACACCACAATCACACACTCCAAATTATTAAGAGTGTCATATTTTACAAACACTGATCTAGCATGTCTGTCTCTTTCATACATGCTCACACCTAACACACAATATTATTAGGAAATCTCTTTCCACTTCCTACAGCCAGTCCTGTGCTGTGTCTTGCTGTGCCAGGTTTGGGCTTTCTGGCCCTCTGTGTCTTTTAGAGTAGCTAGTGATCTGCAAACTGACAAATGAACTGTGAAGTTGCCTTTTCTGCCTCAGAGGGGGTAGATTTCTATGTCTAGGCCTGCATCACACACCATCACACCCTCATCTCTGCCGTATTTATACCCACTCATTTACTGTACAGGTATGTATCCTTGGCCAAGCAGAAGCGAGAGAGCGTAGCCAGCTGTGATATAGATTGTTTGTTTGTAAAGCCGTGAAGATGGTAATAATGTAAATACTTTTCTCATGCTTCAAACTATTTTTTTTTCAGTATTTAACTAAGAAAAGTCTCTTATCATTCTTTCATATATATTTTCTGTTGCAAATGTAATTGCAAATGTATGCATCTATTAAAATAGAAGTATAATGCACATCAAATATGAGAAGTTTCACGCACCAGGGCTACATGTGAGGATGAATTGTGGCTGCTGCACTTACAAAGAAAGATGTCTGGTTAGATTCACTTACATTTTGATCAAAAACTGTTTTCTGAATTTGGACAATTATTTAATCAAGGTTCTTTATTTGGCACTATTTTATCATACTTTGGTATATGTGAGGCTACAATGGCATACAGTTTAATTTTTAGCTGCGTATTGTGTTCAGTACATGCTTTTATTTGCTAGAGTGTACATAAAAGACACAGCTGCTGTTATGTCATCCACTGGTTTGAAGACTACTCAGTTGAAGACAGAAGTGCCTATATTTTGATATGAGTGTAGAGTTCAAAGTTGCTGGCTTGGTAAGCATGTTACATTCATGAACCATACAAGAGCAACACACAGACAGAGACTGTATTTTCTTATTACTGTAGTTCTTAACACTTGCTCGACTAATGCACTCATGTTTTGCTAGTGTATTATTTTCCATCTTCTCTTCACTTAGGCATGAGCACAAAGCAAATACTACAGCTAATGCTGATGGGAATGTAGTTGGTTTATCATCAAATATCTCTGTAACCAAAGTATTGGATGAAAATTTCAAGCTGGGGATAGCATAACCTAAAAAAACAGAGGATCACCAAACTGATTAAAAACACACTTTGAGAGGGCTGTTAAAGTGCATAGCAAATTTCCATTCATCCAGCATTTGTGCACAATTAGCAAGCCAGTGTCAGAATGTCAATGATGTCATAGCTCATCCAGCTCTCGATCCATCATAATTCACAGGTTATTGCCCGTAAAATGACAAATGTGACCTTGACCATAAGGACAGTTTGGGTGAAGCCCGATTCGATGATCTTTCTGTACAAGTTTGATTAAAATCTGACCAATACTATGAGGAGTAGTGATACTCCTGTGGACGGACGGACCCATGCCCATGGGCTCGCTGGTCCTTCACCCTCATGAGCTAAAAATTTGCATCTTCAGCAATCCATGAATATATGTACAAATATTTATTCACCTAGTTATAGCTAAACTATTACAGTTCAGTAGTGTTGCGATGCCTAGGTAGAACACTGTTTGTAAAAGTTATATTCCTCAAACTAAGGGATCAAACAGTGCCAAGTTTCATCTTTGTGTAAAGACACCAGGCAGGTACACAGATATCATTTCATTGAACCTGCCATTTGTGTGTGCGTGCGTGTGTGTGTGTGTGTGTGTGTGTGTGTGTGTGTGTGTGCCTGCACCCGCGCTTGTGCATGCACATGCCTCAGTGCATAATAGGCAGAGATGTCTGGGGGGGGGTATTTGCACATGCTCTGCATAATGTGTATACATCCAGTATGTGTGTGTGTGTGTGTGTGTGTGTGTGTGTGTGTGTGTGTGTGTGTGTGTGTTTAAATGCACATGAACAATAGCGACTATGTTGCCACTGCAGTGGTGGTAATTGATGAATGGCACAAAGAAGAGTGGGTCCTGAGGGAATATTCCACACCACTATAATCAAAGCCTTGATAGTGTCCCTGTCTTTGACTAATGGTCCCAAAAAGAAGCCTCTTACTGCCTGCCTATAATTCCCCTACCACACTATAACACAGACCTCCAGAGAGAGGCCAGCAAGCAGGGTGACAGGGAGACTTATGTTAGATTTTTACCTTGCCTCTTAAATACAGATAAGTAAGTATGCAGTATTAATTCCATTAATGAAACCTGAAAAATAATAAATTTATGGTTGGCCTATTTTAATGGTGAAGAAAGAAATAAAGCATGTGTATTAAATATTAAATGTATTGCAAATTAACCCTTTATTGGGCAAGTGATTATTTTTGGTAATTTCTGCACACTTTATATTATGGAGCCCACCCTGCGTCTCAGTGAAGCATGTGGTCTTCACCCAGCCAATCAGCAAACATTAACATGAACAGTGAGTGTAACTGCTTTATGTACCATGAAGAAATGGCCTAATGTTGTATAAAGTATTAATGTGTATGTTGTAATCTTCTAAAATACATGTGCCTTTCACCATGTATGTCTTTTTCTTGTATTTTTTTTTATATATAGACACAAGGAACCAAATATGGTAAAAGTGGCCTAGAACACAAAAGGAAGTGAAAGCATGGTTTACTGTGAATGGGAAAAGTGTGAGAGAAAAAAAAAACCCATCAAGGATTAAAAAAAAAAAAAAGCACAGGCAGTAACGGCAGTTAACACTTTTCATATTTTTTTGCACTAGGTTGTGCTTCAGCTATTTGTATATTGTGATTTCACTCTTCTCTGCAGAAGCAACAACAGCACAAATAACCCAAGATACATTTTTGTGACACATTCCTCTGGTAATACTAAACAACATGTAGATGATGGTCTGCAAAAGTGTCCATAGGGTTGCAAAACCGTGATGAAAAAAGCATCATACAGTGAGAGAAATAATTATTTGACCCCCTGCTGAATTGTAAGTTTGCTTACTTAGAAAGAAATGAACTGTCTCTAATTTTATGGAAATTTCACTTTAATGGAGAGAGACAGAATATCAACCAAAAGTCCAGAAAAAAACACATTACATAAAAGTTCTAAATTGATTTACATGTCACTGAGTGAAATAAGTATTGATCCCCAAGCAAAACATGACTTTTTACTTGGTGTAGAAACCCTTGTTGGTAAGCACAGCGGTAAGAAATTTCTTGTGGTTGGTCACCAGGTTTGTGCATATCTGAGGAGGGATTTTGGGCCACTCTTCTTTACAGAAACTCTCTAAATCCTTCAGGTTTTATGGCTGCTGCTTGACAACTCAAAGCTTCAGCTCCCTCCACAGATTTTCTACAGGACTGAGGTTTGGACTGCGACTGGTGGTATGTTTTGGGCCATCCATGACCCATTTTCAGTGTTCTCGTTTTTATGGTACATGGCCCCATCCTTTTGCCCCTCAGTACAGTGGTATCGTTTTGTACCCTTAGCAGAAAAACAGCCCCAAAACATAATGTTTCCACCTCTGTGCTTTACTGTCATACTCAGTATTTTTCTTCCTCCTTAGAGACTGTTATTTTTTTTTTTGTATGTGAGCAATCTTACAAATTCAACAGGGGATCAAATAATTATTTCCCTCACTGTAGCCTCCTGTCCATGTGGTCCAAAAACTAATTAACATGGTGACTAAATGTATTGTTGGTAATATTTTTAGGGGTCCTCATATTCCTTTTGGCTGAAAATTCTAACTCAATTAAAACCAAAGTTTCCAAAAAAATCACTGGGATGAGCAGGTTCCGGTGCAGGCTGTTTATTAGACATATTAGTTACACAAAACACAGACAAAAACCAAAACACAGACAGTAACATAGTTAAGACTAAGATACACAGAGAGAGAGAGAAGACGAGAGAAACAAAGAGACAGAGAAAGATGCAGCAACGGGAAGAGAAGAAGGAGAGGACAGGAAAGGGAAGAGCAAAGGTAAGTGAGTAAAGTTTAAAAAAGTAAGTTCTAGAAAAAGACAGAGCACCTTGTTAACTGCCCACTTGCCTTTGACCCCTCCTAATTTACATAAAACAGACCAATCACCTTTAAGCTCCACCATTTCCACTCCCCTTGGCACAGGTTCCAACAGCTGTTAATATAAAAGACTTCTTCCCATGTGAACCTACCGCCCCAAAAAATACTCCCACTGACAGCTGTCCAAAACTCCCATTCATTAGAGCAGTCTTATCTGAGTCTACAAAATGTATTTTCACGCATTATTTATATTAAATGGTGGGACTTCAAACTCAAATTTCATGGGCACACTGTCCTAAGCAACTTGATAAAATGCTATGTTAAAAGAGAAGCTTCTAAATATAGATGAGTGGTTTTAGCAGGAGCTAAAAGTGAGGCCCTGAACATCCAAGGGAGTGAATACAACAGGCCTCAGTTTTATTCTACTGATCTAAAGCATACAGTGTTCATTAATCCACTGTGTGTGACTAATATAGGTACTAATAAATGATATAGAATAATGACAGTAAAATACCATTATCAGAGTGATAAAAATTCCCAACAGTATTCCATTGCAGAATTGGCTCTAATTTTTGTTGGAATAAAAACGAAATAAAATAAGCCCAATATTTAACAAAAGTGAATAGACATTCATGTCAAAAGATAAAATCAAATCAATTCCCCAAATTAATAACTTAACTATCAGAGGCACAGCATGTAATTGCTGCAACACTAATGACTCCTCAGATCAGATAAAGATACGGAAGGAGAAGGTCCAGTACTGGTGCAGGGGTCTGTAGAGTCACAACTACCCCCACCTTCTGACTACATCTTTGTATATTCATCTGCACACCTGTACAGATGTGTAGATCTGTAGGACCGCATTTGACAACGAGGACACGCACGCAGTCTCAGAAAAGTGAAAATGATGCCAGTCACTCAAAATAAGAATTTGAGTCACTTTTATAAACTGTGATTGCAATTTTTTGTGGGTAAAGTAAAAGTCCAGTTCTGTTCCTAAAGGTACCATCTATACAGGGGTAATTACAGGACCTCATGACAACTATGTGTATGTTTTAAAGAGATAAAAAGGTGCATGTGCTGCCAAACAATAAAAAGCACATATTTGCACAGTTTCGTCAAGACAGTCTGTGTTCAGCCAAATACAAAACATGTTTACTCTTAAGCTCTTAAGGTTTTACTGTTACCTTACTTATTTAAAATAAATTATCTGATCATTATTATTATTATTTTTAAATCTTTAAAACAGAATCAAATGGGTGAGAGGTTAGCAGTGTCATCCCACAACTGTATTAGTTGTCTTATCTTACACTGAAGTGCACCGGGAGTAGTTTCTGGTATCTTTTCAAGCCCAGTGCCACAATATAAATGGAAGCCTTAACACAGCATCTTGCTTACGTTTTTCTCATAAATGTCACAGTGGTGCAGTCCAGAAAATAAAATCCAACACACAAACACGCTCACACCATTATAAATGTATGGCATTACCCTGCACACTGCGTGCTTGTGTGGCCTTTCACAGGCGTCCTCAGAGACGTGGCATTGACAAACCTGCAAACAGTAATTGGGCCATTATGACTCCCTGCAATGGTATTGATTCCACTGTTTTAGGTGCAGGCGGGTAATGGGCGTCTAGACACAAAGGTTCATATTGCAGGCAGTAGGGCTTGTGCAGTATTAGATACAGTAATCTTTATGTTGTTCATGACTCAGGTGCGTCGTTTTCTGTAGCTTTGCTGTTGGAAATGATGTAATTCAGTAGCACATTTGAGCACTTGATTGCACAGTATTTCACCGTGTTCAGGGAACGTGTTTTTGTGTTGCGAGCTGGTATTTTAGTATTGAGAGGTGCGTGGTATAAATCTGTGTTGCTGCATGCAAAAGTTGGCTCACCAAATTATGCCATGTGGCAAAATATGGGCACCATTGTGCTAGTGAAACACTCATTGGGCTCTAAATGGCTGGTTAGTCCTTGTAAGATATGTCAAGAATTGTCATTAGGCATTGTCAGGTGACGACACTTTGGAGTTGAATCAATTTGCTGACGTTCAAGCATTTTAGTAATCTTCAGCAACCCCAGCTTCCTCTAAGAAACTGGCAGATGACCTTATACTGAGGTGAGGTATGTGCCTACAAAGTAGAAAAGGGCTAAAAAAAAAAATTACCCAAGTGATTTTTTTCTTTCACTTTTCAGTTATCATTGTCTGAACTGTTAGAGAATTAACTGAAACTGTAAAAGGACAACAGTGAAATTCAATACAACATTTAGAAAATCAAAACAATCTCTATGCAGGATGCATCCACAAACATGTTCCAAGAGAGTCATCAGTAGGAAACCTACCTGAAAACTTATCACAAAGGTCAAAATCTGAAGCCTACAAAACAACACCTGGATAAGCCAGGGTCATGTTGTGGACAGAGAGCATTCATACTGTGATTCTGAAAGAACAGGAAGTGCCTAACCTCTGCCTTGACCCCTTTGGTCATGATACGGGAATTGAAAGGTAGGGGATGTCAGGAAATTAATAATACAACACAATATATAACTATAGTATGTGATGTCCACAATTGTGTGTGTGGTGACTAAACGGGATAACATGAATGGCTGCTCTATCTGACCATCTTCAGAGGTCTGCAACCTGGGTATCATTCTGGACTCCACCCGGTCCTTATCACTTGCCAAAGTTCCTTATCAGTTGCCAAAGTTCCCAGCCCTCACCCTTATATCCTGAGTGGCTCCCTGTTAAATTCTGTATTTCCTATAAAATCCTCCTCTTCAATTACAAATCCCCCCACACCCTTGGCCCCAGTACTTTTCAGACTTTCTCCTACTCTGCGTTCCACACACAAAGGGGTACTTTTCATGTCCCACACCAGACTGCGGTCCTTTAGGGACAAAGCCTGAAGTGTCACTGCCCCCATTCATAAAGCAATTTGAGTGGTCAGTTAGAGTATAAAACCACTATATAAGAGCCAGTCCATTTACCATTCTCAGGGAAACGGACTCCCCTCTAAGATTTGCTATTTCCTGTCTCTGGGCATTTTCAAAAAGCAGTTGAAATGTCACTTATTCACTGAGGCCTTTGACTTTCTGTATTAAGCAACCTTGAGTTCTTTGAAGACCAGTATATAGAGTTTATCAGTAGCTTAGTTATTATTACCAATATACCGTGTTTAGAGCATATATTACAATTAAACAGATCTATCATAGTTAATAAGGTTTGCATCACTGCAACATGAAGTTACACATTGGAAGATGCATTCCAGGCTGCAGTATAGGTTTAACGCAGTACTATAAATCAAGCCTAAAGGGGCGTCCACACAGGAACTGATCTGCAGATTTGCACGATAGGAAGTCAATGACATTCAGCAACTTCAAGCGAAGTCAGATGAAATAAAAACTGGAGACATTAAGTGGGTGGATTCTCAACTATGGCGGGTTGCAGGGTGGTAAATACACTAGAGGGTTACTTAGACAACCTGAGCGTCCAATATCAATGTCAGCTAGCAACCAACCACCAGTGGCAAAGCTATGCACAAATCACTTCCTGTGTGGATGCCCCTTAAGGGTGGGAGGAAGGGGGGGCAGCTTGTTTCAGAGACTGGGTGAAGTGAGGGACTGCACCAAGAACCACTATAAAAAATATGGAACAGGAATTGAGCAAAAACTTTAAGAAACTGGAGCTCAATAAAAGTTGACTCCTGCAACAGGACAATGATCTGAAGCAGAGCTCAGAATTCACCAAGAACTATTTTAAATAACAAGCTAAAGCATTTGAGAGTGGCCCAAGAGTGAAGAAGCATGGGTGAAAATCTTTAAGCCTTTCACAGAACTAGGATTAATTACACTTAAGAAAACACTTGTACAATGACAAATTATTCATTTGTCTCCTTGAAATATAGGACAGCGAATACACAACCTTTTTGATTATGAACATGGTAAACTGATTTCAAATAAACAAAATATGGGGCCATGGGTTGTGAGAAGATCTTTTATTGAGTTAATAAGAAAAAAAAACTGGTATCCACACTTTCTTTGCTGGCTCCAGAAGGCTTGACCTACTCCAAATTTTGTAGATGCTTCCATAGTGGATTTTTTTAAAAATTGGAAAAGAATTTTTTTTTTTTGTCTGTTTCAGTCAGGCTTTGCAGTTTCATTTCACTTTAAAAAATCAACTAAATATGCACTTCGTACAGGGGTGCCCAAATTAATGCACACAACTGTTGATTGAGAAGCACTCCATATGGAAAGGAAAGGAGAAAACATCACAATGGAGTCATCTTTTCCCCAGCCCAATTATCACCAGAGTTAAAACTAATCCCAGTAGCTACAAGAGCTGAATGACTACAATCTGTTCCAGGTTGCTTCCCAACTTTGAAAATCCTGTCACCTGGAGAGCAGAAAGCAGGCGAGTGGGATCTCATCAAAGCCTTGCTGCTGATCAAAATCAAATACTACTGAGGCTTGGTTTCCATGGCAATGATGCACTGCCCCATCCATGACATCTGGGGGGGTTTTAGCTGTGAAGGAGGCACCCACCCTCCCTGCGTTGTTTGTCTGCCTTCTTGGTCCGTGAGCAGAATAGATGAGTAAGCAGCATCTTGACCACCTTTTCCCCTTGTGTGCGTCTACAGAGTTATGTGCACAGCTCTTCCATCGGCTGCACAGGGACAGGATGCTGCCTTGTGTGGCAAACACGCTCCTGCACTGCACAATAGTGTCGGTCCACAGAGAAATGCTGAGGCCATCGATTGCTTTCTCCACTGGGGCACAAATGTGCAACCTGTGAGCCCACAAAATGTCAATGGATATGAATTGTGTAAAGAACTCTCGATCCCCTAATTCAATATCGTAAAGCTTCACAAAAGGTTGCGTTGTACAGTAAAATACCAATATCTTGCGAGTATCTCTTGAAGATTGCCAGGATTTATTGTGTTTTTCTATACAGCCGCAATTCAAAGACACAGTTAAGTACAGATATGCACTACAAATAAACTATTGCTATACTACTGCTGCTGCTCTCCAGGAGGTCCCACAGCAGAACCAAACAAACATTACTGCAGAACAAATTAACTACAACCTTTGAGTTATAGTGGTCCTGAATGAATATCAGAAGTACTCAACAAAATAAAGACATGCTAGGTTTTATGGACCGCAATGCACAGGTTCTAGAGACTATTTTTTGGTATGCCACATGATGATTTTGTAGTGTACTATGGAGTGGATGAAATTTATAGCTGAGATTTCGAAGAGGACTAAAAATGGCTGACTCATTAAGTAGTGTTCACCATGTTTCGGCGTCCCCTGGAAATCTCATTAGTTGTGTAATGCAGTTCCACCCTCTTCTGTGCAAACAGCTGCCCTTCTGTATCTGGTTGTTTTATCTGTATTTGCTGTGTGCGTGTTGTTTTTGTTCTGCACTGTATTAAGGGATCAGGGTCACCATTACAGAATACCCTATGAAACTGATGCCTTCTTGCTTCATGCAATAACGACAGTTTTCAACACCACATTCTGGTGCCTTCCCACCTTCTGCCTGCAATATTCATCTGGAAGAGTGCTGCCATGATGAAACACACATTATAATGCTTACAAGAACACTGCCCCAGGCTCTTTTAGCAGCATCAGTCACCTACCATCAAGTCAAAGCTGCTTCTAATGGGTGAAAGTAGGAACCAGACTCATATGCACAAAGACAAAACTACAGGAATAGAATACACTGAAGATTAAAAGGTAGCAACCCAGCTTTAAGTGAACATGTAGGGTTTGGCTCAATGTGTCGATGATCCAGTTTCCATGCTCAGCTCTCTGGTCCTTTGTTCATTCTGTCACAGATGTTTCTGAATGTGTGTGGGGGAGGGAGAGTATGTGATGATTTCCACCATGGTCTACTGATCTCCCAACTACATTAAGCTAGGTCATTCATGATTGTCACTAAGACAATTTTATATATATATATATATATATATATATATATATATATATATATATATATATATATATATATATATATATACATATATGTAGAGCATGGGGGGGGTCTACCTGGGGACCGTTACTGGATGCACGCCCTGGCTGGGATTCTCCCAACCTCTTGTTCATAACATTCAAAAAAAGACTGATTTTTCCATTTTTACATACATGGCTCTGTTCTGTGAGATATGACACTGATTAAGGCAGAGCATGTGGTTCCAAAGCACTGTGTAGTAACTATGGGTATAGGCTAAAGCAGCTTAAACAGCTCATTTAATGGAATGATAAAAGGTTATCAGTTGACCCATCAGCTGATGTTAGCTGGCCATTAGATCAGCTGATATTCATGCTATGATTGATTCACTACAGACTTGAGACAAATTAAAGGAAAAATCTAAAACCCATAGTAAGTGGACCTGGCAGCTGTGGTGAAGGGAGCTTTTGTCTCACTGGCATGGCTTGACTTCAGCAATCACCTTTATCTAAAGATAAAACATTTCTATCCTGATGGGGGAAAAAAACAAATTCAATCTATCTACAATTATGAGTTTTATCAGGTTTCTTCAGCAGTTTTTTCTCTTTTGGGGAAACATAAAATGACAGGAAATGAAGGGCTCTAATTTAAGTGGAAGGCAATTAAACAGATGAAGCGAATAACAAGGCACGTGTGTTGGAGAGTGTATCTGTGTGTGTGTGCTTCAGGGCAGTACAAATAGAATACACAGAGGGCCTCATTCTGTCCAGTCCACTGTCTTAATTATCTATAACTATTCTGTTTTGCAAACACTGTCCTACGATCACTGCAGGAGAAGCAGCCTAAGAACACACAGTCCATACATGTTCAGTGGCTTGCAGCACCACTTGCAGGTTCAAAACTGTAAATGCAGCCTACTGGACATCAGCTTAAGTGAGCATTAAGACTTAACCTGGCACCTCAAAGTGCTTGGGAAAAGATGGACTAAAGTTAGGCAGACAGCACATGACTTACTGCGAGAAAAAAGCAGCTAGGAAAAGAGGAAAAACACGAGTGTTTGATCATTTATTAGGAACGCCTGACTTGCTCTGGCTCTTAAAGATGGTTGTCCATCAGTGTCCACAGAAACAAATGTGACTGGCTACTTAAAAGTCCAGAGGTTTATGGTTATTAATTATAGCAGATCAGGCATTACTAATCCAGGTGTAGGTGATTAATAGTTGTCAGAGGTGGAGGACGGGGTCTTCAGCAGGTCTATAAATCTACTCCTTCAAGAGACAAACATAACATCCACATCTGTCTAAACTTAGTTTTTGGCCTTCAAGTGTATTTTTGTTTATAGGAGAGCTTTTCTACAAACTTTTTATCCCTTGGTTGTGTGTCATAATAATTAACCAGTGTATTTTCAAGATTAATGCCACAGAAGGGAATCAAACACAGAAGGGAATTCATTATAGGTTGTGATTCTCTTTGTGTATCCTCATGCTAAGCCTGAGGACGTGAGAGGCTTTTCACGCAAAAGAAGAGGAATCTCCCTTTCATTCGGTACCATGCAAGTTTTGGGAAAGCAAATGCATCTCAATGAAGATGAATTATTCCCTGCTGAAATCTATGCTTTGATTTCTCCCTAATCGAACTCAAGTGTGGCTGTGCTGAAGTTCTGAGGCACAACAACGCATGCATTTTTCATAAAAGACGGATAATGGAAAGCAGTCCAGACTGGGATGGCGGTGACATATTTTGTGCTGAATACACCATGCATATTTCATAATAAAAAATGTTTTCTACCCAGCAGCTCTGTCAATGCACAGGCTCAGAGGATTCAGGAGAGATCGAGCACTGCCCTCCCCACCACTTTGCAATGTGGGAAAGAGGAGGCTCTATTTCTAACCATTAGTTTTTGTACACAAACCATCAACATAAAATTTTAGTCATCTTAAAAGTTAATTTTATTGTTGTTTTATCCAAAATTATAAAGCTATAATGTCAGCAGTCAACCACACTGCTCTACAAAGGACAGATGCAGGGAAATGTTCAGTTCTCTGTCATTTTCCTGTTTAAAATTTTTTATCTATTGTTTATATTTGCTTACTTTACGTGATCCGTGGCTGTAAGCACTGAATGTTTGTAGGTCACAAAGAGATGCAAGATGACCAAAAACAGACAAAACACCATAAAGACCATTAAGACCATAAAGAAGTCTTAATATTAGCATTTTGCCCATCGTCATGTTGGGTTTTTGGAGCAAGAAGTGAACTTATTAGCTAGTAAGCTGCATTTATAAACTGTATTGGTGCTTTATACAGATATACAGTCATGAAAAAAACAAAGTGCACCCTTTAAATTTTAAGGTTTTACATATAAGCATTGTGTGAAAAACTAAGTACATCCTTACTGCTTCCACAGGAATTAAGAATGCAAGTAGCAGCTATGTGCAAATAATTAAATGCACTTGATAAATTGATCATCAGCATGAGTGATCACCTCTATAAAAGCAGAGGTTTTGGCAGTTTCTTGGTCTGGAGCATTCAGGTGTGTGTTAACACAACACCAAGGATGAAAGGTCTCAGCAATGCTCATAGAGAGGCAATTGTTACTGCCGATCAATCTGGGATGGGTTATAAGGGTATTTCCAAACAACAAGGAGTCCAACATTGTAGAGTGAGAGAGATTATTCACCACCGCAGAACGTTTAAGACATGGTGGTGGAGTGGTGATAATCTGGGCTTGTTTTGCTGCTACAGGGCCTGGGCACCTTGCAGTCACTGAATCGACCATGAGCTACTCTGTACACCAAAGTATTTTAGAGTCAAATGTGAGGCCATCTGTCTGACGGTTAAAGCTTGGCCAAAACTGGGTCATGCAACAGGATGATGTGCCCAAGCGCATCAGCAAATCTACAACAATAACCCAGTCAAATACCAGACCTCAACCCGACTGAGATGCTGTGGTGAGACCTCAAGAGAGCCCTTAAGTCTTGGTAAAGATGCCAAATTACAGGTGTTTACTTGCATCCCTAGAACAGAAAAAAAAATCTTTGTGTGTTTGAATGTTATGCTTGATTAATGTCTGATTTCTCCTAAAGTCCAGTGAGCTAACTCAAATTGGCATGTGAAAACGTAAATTAATTTCAGTGAATTCATTTAATTTTTGTTTTAAACAAGTTTTGACAGAATGTCTTAAGTATTTGTTTTTCTTATTCTTATGACAGGTGGTCTAATAAAGTTAAGCACTGTATATAGGAGGGTTGATGGCCCTTGGATGGGCTATGAAACACTGACCTCCTGGACCCAGACAGATATGCGTTTGTTTTTACTTAGCTATGTGTATGGGGGGTTTTTTCCCCCAATTTTTGTTATTCAAAAAGCCAAATTCCAGTCTTTTGCCCAAAAATAGTAACTGTGTTTTGACTTTTAAGGAGAGCATAGTCAAATACAGCCATTTGCATGCACGTGAATGTGGTGCATTACTTATATAATGGCAAAGTCCCAGCTGCCAATGGAGCATCACAATCACTTCACGTCACCTCTCAGCTGTCATCTGCTGCAGTTTGTCACAACCCATAGCATCCCACTGACTCGCCGGGTGACAGCTCTGGAGCCCCACTGAAGGGAATCAAATGGATTGCGAGCACAGCTATGTGTGCCGAATTGAATGGCGCACACCCATTTGTGAAATATACATTTTCATATAAAAGGTGACAAAGAAATCTTATCTCAGCCCAGGGAACGGCCAAGGCATCGTCACTGGAGAAAATTAATTGTTACCCGCTCTGTGGCAGCGTGTGACAGTTTTTGAATAGGCTAGATAATGGCTTTATCATCCCGCCATGAAAAACAGCCATATTGAAATAAGTGACAAGCAGTGCAACAAGAAGGGCACGAGAGCTGCAGATACTGGCTGGGCCGGCAGAGAGGAATCGATGGAATCGTGTTAAAAACTGTGCAAACATCATCTGACAAGACATCAATTCTCAGCGTGCTGACAAGTCTCAGAAGTAAAAATGATAAGCTTTCATAGCTGCTAGAGGGAAGAAAAAAAAAAGACTCCCCTAAATTTAGCTCACACTCTGGTCTAGCTGGTTGTGGACTGGTGGAGAAAGGATTGCTGGGAGTATTGAATTTCTGTGCCACACTGCTCTAATGCATCTCATTACAGCTAAACCACACAGGTTTGCTTTGGACTGAACACCAGGTCAGAATTAAAAATGCGTTGAGTTTCAGCTGCCAGAGAATCTCATTGAAAATGAAAGTTCATCAGCCTAAATTCACTGCGGCCTGAAAGCAACCTGAAGAGGCTTCAGACATGCACAACAATAAATGCGCATGATGATTTGGTTCAACTGATAACTGCAAAACATATTAATCATATTTTAAGTATACCTATTTTAAAACAAGTAATGTTTGGCTTTTATTTCAGTAGATCTTTGGGATATTGGTTTAGATGAAAGTCTGGAATGGTTTCAGATGTAAATGAAAAATATTTTCAGGGATTTGCATTCCAAATGGAATTTGCACCTCAAATGTAGAATTAATTTACTAAATAACCTTACACGTACCCTTAAGAGGACTTTAATTCTTTAATTAACATGCAAATTCAGGGCTTCACACCAAGAGGATAATAATTAATGCATTTAAATCTATTAAGGTATTTTAAATGGATTAAATGCGCAATAAATGCTATCTTAAAAAATAACTTGAAAATCCATCTCTGAATTTTCAGCCTAATAGATTACATTAAATACATTAACTCAAAAAAATCATTTAGTTTTATAATGAATTTAATTTTAAAAAGTAAATGAAGGGATTTGGTTACATATTCGTATACATAATATGTATTTACGTTGTATTACAGTAATATAAAAATAAAATAAGAAATCTCAGTTTCATCATTGTTAGAATTTCAGAAGGTCACACCAAATATAACTGAAATAAAATGAATAAATACACTAATAAATAAGCTAATAAATCAGTAGGTGGTAATTTCACATATGTAGGTGAATCACACTGTATTTTAAATGTATTCAAGCATTTATGTCTCACATTTGGAAATTAAAAAATATGTATTAAGGTAATTTTATGTACATTTTAAGCATCCTTAAAAATCCCACAAAAACCTGGATTTTTAATTTTTTAAATCTAAATTCAAAGGGTTTAAATGTAGAGCAATTGTGTGTTTTTCATTTATTTCTTTGTTTCTCTTATAGTGCTGCAAAGCAGATTTAATAAAACATCTGCAAACATACATGGAAATACACTATTTAAGGCAAAAACTGATTTTGCACAATTCCAACAAGCTTGAAAGTAAATATTTTATTCTTCAACAAATCCTGAGCTCTCTGAGGCAGCTTTCTGGTAATTTCTTCAGGAATCGTTCTCCAGGCTTCTTGAAGGACATTCAGAGCCCTTCTTTGAATGTTGGCTGCCTTTTGTTCCATCCTGTGTCAAGATGATCCCACACTGCTTTTATAATGTTGAGGGTCTGGGCTCTGAGGAGGCCAGTCCATGACTGATAGCATTGTATTGTGTGTCTTTCTGAGCGTGCTTTTACAGTGTGTTTGTTATCATTGTCATGCTGGAAAATGAAGCCGTTGCCAATTAGATGCTTTCCAGCTGGCGTTGCAAGGTAGAATAAAATCTAATGTACTTTTCTGCATTCACAATTTCATCAATTTTAACAACATTCGCAACACCACTGACTGAAATGCAGCCGCAAACCCTGACAAAGCCTCCACTGTGTTTTACAGCTGGTTGTAGCTACTCAGGTAAGCTGCTGACCTCCTCTGTATACACCAACAATGATTTGAGCCAAGAACATCAAATCTGTGTTCATCACTCCACTGACCTGTTACCACTGACTTTCTTGTGTAATTTGGCATACCAGCTGAAGGACTGCTAGGTTTTTTCCTATTTCTTAAGGACATGACTTTCAGATACTGTTTATGAGCTGTAGATAATTTTTTAGACCTGACACTTTTGACTCTCCTTTTGCAGCTTCCTAAAATTCTTTAAGGACAGCATGTCAGGGTACGTCAAGTTTTCAGGTGATAGAACGCGTCATTTTTCATGGATTCACCTAAAGAAGCGGGGAAAAATTATGTGCTTTTGTAATATGCTGCTAGTAGTAAAATTCCCAAAGATACAATTTAAAATAGGTTCTTTGCTAAATTTTCTGTTATGTGTAGACACAACAACACAACAGTGGTTCATTCAGTTAGGTGTTTTTTTCTTTTTTTAAGCATGATATGAATTTATTTTATGAATGATTCATAGGTCAGCAGTTCAGCACACACACACACACACACACACACACACACACTTTTCTGAAAATGGTCAGGTTCAAGGACTAGATGGAAAATGAGTGGAAAAGCAGCCAATGTCCAAAGAAAACTGGAGAACTAATCTTCAAGACTTCTTTAAAAATAACAAAATCTGGCTCCTTAGAAGATATAAACACGAGGGGTAATTCAAGACTTTTGCACAGTACTGTTTATGCACTAAATTCTCTCAAAACTGAAATAAATGCACAAATAAACTTAAAAAAGATTAATAAAATCTTCATCCATTTCCACCCTAACTGGAAACTTAAAAATATACATGAATTCCATCATCAGTGGGTAAATAAATGAAATTGTGAAATGAACAAAGGAGCTGATTATTCCTTAACAATCATTTAATGAATTAATGTCTCATTTTTGCATCAGCGATATTTCTTTTTTTTTTTTAAATAATAAAAGCCTTTGATGGATATTACAGTTAACAAAGACAACGGTTTAAAGAAAGAATGAAGGCTGTGACAAACAGCATTACAGGACATTAAATGTCTGCTGAGCATCATTTTAAAAAGATGATTTTACCAATTTCTCATTTGTCATTTGTGAGACATAATTTGAAGAAAAGGTTTTGCTGGATAAGGAGGCAGGAGAGCTCCGTCTAGACCCAAGATGAAAACATTTAACGTGGCCAAATGAGCATGAAGGAATATAAAGTGATGCTAATGGTGGAGGCTCATTATTCTACTTACAGACTGAACTGAGATAGAGTGGTTCATATCAGGCAGCTCAGTGTGAGTTTTCAATCAAAGAATCACAGTAACATATTCTTAACATGTCATTGGAGCATATTTGATGTCAGTCGCATCAATCCATGTCGACAGCTAACCTGAAAACACACGAGTATCTCTGCCTCATTCCTATTCCCCTGGAGTTTCTCTCTCCTGGGCCAAAAGATTCCACTCAGGCGTCTAGAATCAGCCCATGAAAACATAATGAGCAAACACAGCAGCAAATAAATGCCTGGCAGACGGAGGACTCTGGGATTTTGTGCTGCACAATTCTACCGCACACTTCAAAGTAAAGCACCCTATCCCTGGAGAGGTCCCCCAGTGCTCTTACCCCTAAATACTGCAGCAGCATCCTCCCCCTCCTGCCCTCTTCTTCTTCTTCTTCTTCCTCCACCTCCTCCTTTCAGTTTCTGATCTTCCAATTAAAGGTCTCTGGCCTGCTCCCTGACAATCACCATTATGTAGTGCATCTTTTCAGTGTATTTATGGCTTTAATAAAGGCAAATCTCTCATATATTAGTACCAAATGATATGATTTCACATTCAACTGACCTGTGCAGTTAAACAAGGGTATTGTTTAGCTGAGTGGACATACAACAGCCTAGATTTTTTATTTATTTATTTATTTATTATGCATAAAAGAGCAGTGCATGAGTTTAATGACAAGCATACTTTTTTTTTTTTTTTTAATCAAATGACATCAAGAGGAGAAATGACAGCCATAACTACCATTAAAACCCTGGGGGGCTGTTGCAGCTCCAGTGAACTGGATGAAGGGGCCCATCATTGCCAGAAACCATTACCCACTGAAGATGCTCTGCTGCTGCGGCCTCCACTGTGGAAATGAAATCAGTAAAATGGATGGTAATTCAATTGGCCCCTTTGTCCTTACAGAGAGCTGCTCAGACCTTTCAGGCCTGTAACTTGAGCACAGACCTTCAGAATTGACAGGGAATTTTAATTAGAGGTGGAATCGGTGCAATTACACTGCAGGCAGTTAATCACATGTGCTTTCATGGGTCACCTCAGAGTCAACAACGTGCTGACAGCTGACATGACAGGCGTACACATCCGCTGTCAGTGGCAAATAAGTTGTTAGATTTAAGTATCAATAGAGCATTGTAAAAATGATCCATCACCAGTAAAGTTTTGATTTTCAGAGTACTTAAGCATTCTCAGCAACTAAAAGCACCTGTTTATAAGACAATCTGGGGGTCAAAACTCTCCTGAGTAGCATTTATGCTCACCAATGAGAAAGAAAAAATGTTTTGGTGGGTCCAATTCATCTAGCATGCCACATGCAAAGTAGTCAAGCTGGAGGCACCAGTACTGTGAGCAGGTTCATGTCTGAGATCCATCAGTGTGGGAGCACATGGATAACCAGATGGCATAGAACAGCTGGAGAGAAAAAAAGATGACCTGGAGAAAACCTGCTGAATAACCACAGCAGTCACTTTATTTTGTGTTTAAATTACTTGCTTCTTGAAAATAATACCTTTCATTTCCCTGTTTATATTTCACCTGTCAAACAATGGGTGTTTTCATGTTGCAATGTAAACACAGAGGTTTAGAATAGATATTTGAGTTGTAACACAGTAGCACAAGAGAGTTATTTTGTCAAAGAACATTAATTAATTTAGAACCTTTCCTAAAAATATTAACAGGCTGCTTGCTTAATAAGCTCTTTCCGAGGATCTTAATGTCTTCTTTAAATGGGAAGATCTTTAAAGAAGAGAGGGTGTCTGTCCCCGAATCCAAACTGGAAGCTGGTTCCACAGAAGAGGGGCCTGAAAGCTGAAGGCTCTGCCTCCTATCCTACTCTTAAGTATCCTAGGAACCACGAGTAAGCCAGCAGTCTGAGAGGGAAGTGCTCTATTGGGGTGAAACGGTACTGAGGTTTTTACACTAGAGACTGTAAAATTACATGATGCCTGTGTATTTTGGGGTGTATTGCTGAAGTTGACCTTAATTTTGACCCAAATTATGATCTGTGTTGATGCTTAACCTTTGTTTCTTAAAGCTATCCAAAGAGTGAACTAACATGAATCAGTCTAAAATTAATCCCACAAAAAAGGCAAAAGACAGTTTCCTCTGAAAGTCCATAGACTATATTCAAAAGCATGTTGACATTTCTTTTTTACTGTATGGTCCTTACCTTACAATATAAATGCCTTGAGGCCACTGTTGTTGTTATTTGGCGCTATAAATAGAAAAGAATTGCACTGAATTTTGGCTGAAGCTGTTGGAGTTCAAACTGAGCATCGGAACGGGGAAGAAAGAGGATTAAGTGACTTTGAGCGTGGTTGGCACGGTTGTTGGTGCCAGATTTTCCCACACATCCACCGTTAGGGTTTACAGAGAACAGTCTGGAAAAGAGAAAAACTAATCAGTGAGCAGCAGTTCTCTGGATGGAAATGCCTTGTTGATGTCAGATACAAACGGCCGGGTTGCTTCAAGCTGACAACAAGGCATCGGTAACTCAAATAAGCACTCGTTACAACCAAGGAATGCAGAAGAGTATCTGAATGCACAGCACGTCAGACCGGGGGTGTACAATTCACAAGGTCTCACCATAATATAAAACCGTAAAAGCTTGGAAAAACATTGTGACATTTGGATAGTAGGGTGAGAAACTGGTGTAAACAACACAAAAGTGTGGATTCATCCTGCCTTGTATCAACAGTTCATGCTGGCAGTGGTGGTGTGGGGGAAATTTTCATGGCACACTTTGAGCGCCTTACTACCAACTAAGCATTATTGAAACACCACAGCCTACCTTAGTATTACTGTTGATCATGTCCATCCCTTCATGAGCACACTGTACCCATCTTCTGATGGCTACTGCCAGCAAGATACTGCCCCGTGTCACAAAGCTCAAATCTTCTCAAACTAGCTTCTTTAACA
Source organism: Pterophyllum scalare (assembly GCA_024447675.2). Lineage (NCBI taxonomy): Eukaryota > Metazoa > Chordata > Actinopteri > Cichliformes > Cichlidae > Pterophyllum > Pterophyllum scalare. The sequence goes on along the minus strand of JAMQGT020011886.1, from coordinate 187,020 downwards.
TGACAGTGAGTTCACTGTAACGGCCTCCACAGTCCCCAGATCTAAATCCAAGAGAGCATCTAAGGGTCTGGTGGAACAGGAGATTTGCCAACTAAACAACATGGACTCCAACACAGCTGTAGCAACTTTTTGATGCCATCATGTAAAATAGGACCAAAATCTCTGAGGAATGTTTCCTATGAAGAAGTTCTGAAGTGAAAAGGCATTTCTAATAAAGTGTCCAGTGAGTGTATATCCAGAAGGGTTCTCTGTACCATTGCCTGATAACTGGTCGTGCCACCCATGGCAGCAAGAACTGCAGTCAGGTGTTTGTGATAAATGGCAATGACTCTTTCACATCATGATGGAGGAATTTTGGCTTTGATGGAAAGACTTTTCTAGAATTAAGGCTGATATAGTTCACTTTATTATTTATTTTTAACTTCTCTTATTTTCATCTGTGATCTTTGCTTATTATGATGTACTAATACAGATTTATTGATGACCTATGTTGTCTCTTTATTTTAATAATATATTATGTGGTTCCACGGATACTTAAGAGTAGAATGGGAGGCAGAGCCTTCAGTTTTCTTCTGTGGAACCAGCTCCCAATTTGGATTTGGGAGACAAACAGCCTCTCTATTTTTAGGATTAGGCTTAAAACTTTTCTTTATGATCACGCTTATAGTTAGGGCTGGATCAGATGACCCTGAAACCTCCCTTAGTTATGCTCCTATAGGCCTAGGCTGCTGGGGGGTTCCCATAATGCACTGTTTCTTTTCATTCACGTCTTTTTACTCTGTTTATACTTCACTCTGTATTTAATCATTAGTTATTATTAATCTCTGTCTCTCTTCCACAGCATGTCTTCTGTCCTGTATCCCTCCCCTCAGCCCCAACCGGTCGCAGCAGATGACTGCCCCTCCCTGAACCTGGCTCTGCTGGAGGTTTCTTCACTGTCGCCAGATGCTTGCTCATAGGGGGTTGTTTTGATTGTTGGTTTTTCTCTGTATTATTGTAGGGTCTTTACCTTGAGGTTACTGTTGTGACTTGGCACTATACAAATAAAATTGAATTGAATATTAGTTTTAATATGATAATTTTTTCACAATAACAAAAAGTTAATAGATGTGACAGCCTTCGTCGTATTTTTCTGTACATCACCCCTTTGATTCTGCTGGGTAGAGATGTCAACACTGTTCACTCGACGTCTGAACAAAACTGCAGAAGGAAGACGTTTAACACCGCTGGCTGCTTCGGGTGAGTCATGTAGCTGACGTTACTTCAATGTGTGAATTTCCAGGCAGTAAACACAAGAAGGTTGGCCTTAACTAAGTGCAAGTAAGTGGAAAAAAACTGGAGTTTCCCAGTCCCAAAAGGTCTTCAGAGGACTTTCATATGCATTGTCTGTGCAGGTCATGAATTATCCATGATTGCAAAATAGATCTCCTGCTTGCAGAAGCTGCACTACATGGAATATTGGTATGTAAAATAATGCGAATTATCTGCACAAATATGTATGCAAGCACAGTCGGCCTGGGTTCAATCAGCATTTTCTCCAAGCTAAGGAGCACATTTCCTGTGACACACAAATGCCAGAGAAGTTTGGTTAAATAAGCAGAGTTTGCGTCTTGTTATAGAAGCATAATTGCTTTCTGAAATGTAATTACATTTTCACAGTAGGACATGCAGTGTATTCCCTATACTCCTGAATTCATCCACAGACCTAGACAACGCCAGCAAAATAATGTGGGCCCATAAATCCTCCAGAAACCAAAGCAAACAGAAGAAAGCACACTCTCAGGTCTGGCTGCCGTTGCTGGGGAAACGAGAGACAGTGATGGCCGACACCTCAGGGACAGGATGGAGCAAGGAGATGTGTCTGTGTTTGTCTGACTGTCCGTCTGTGTTAGAGCAGAGGAAAAGGGTGTTTCTAATGATAGGGTGAAAAGGGGAAAGTGTGAGTAAGTCTACTATTGGAGGCTATTGGAGGCTGCTTGAGTGGAAGGTCAATATATCACTTCTATCAGATTAGAACCTTTCAAATTAAGCTAAGCTATTAACAGAAAATGAAAGACCACCACCATGATTTTATTTCCAAACATCTAGGCCAATGTACTGTGTTGAAGTTCTTCATCCAAAGTCTTTCTGTGTGACACCAATTTGAAACACAAGATGGTGAATGTGGCTCATTTTCCTCTTCCTCTCACGTTAAACTCCGGGCAAACTGGCTGCTACTCAAGTGGATACCTCAAGGCTGAGGTAGAAGCCTGAGAGCAATTCAGCTAAGTTCAATTGCACCCTCATTTCAGATGAGATGAAATCTAAACAATCAAAATGAGTCCAGTTAGCAGACCAAAGCTGTCAGTGCTGGTAAGGGAAGATCAAGTGATTTACTTACCTTAGCCATCTCCTCCCTGCTGCTATAAATGCACAAGTCAGACAAAGTTTCAATTTAGAAAGCCAGAGACTCCTGGAAAATGTTCGCATGCTGTGGCAAGAAAAGGAGAAAAACTCCTAAGAATATTATTTCATCTTTTAGCCGGTCATTATTTGCAAGGGTTCACCACAGCTGATGGGTCCACATATGTGATTTGGTACAGATTTTTACATTGACACAACCCTCACAGGGACTTCTGTGTCCTCCCAGTCTGAAACCTGAACTCTTTCATGTGTTAACCGCTACACAGTGGAGCCGCTAAAAAGTTAAGAAGTAAAATTCTAATATATGGCTTCATGTTCCTTGTAAATATACAATTAGACTGTTCATGTCTTTGGAAGTGAGAAACCTTACGAACTGAGCAGGGGATCAAATAATTATTTCCCCAGACCACTATCAACAACAAGAATTTAAGTTACTTTTTTAGAGGCGAGAAGTAGGGTACACCCTGGACAGGTCACCAGTCTGTCGCAGGGCTAACAGAGAGAAACAGACAACCATTAACACCTATGGGCATTTTAGAATCACCAATTAACCTAACCCCACTAACTGCATGTCTTTGGACTGTGGGAGGAAGCCAGAGTGCCCAGAGAGAACCCACACATGTATAGGAGAACATGGATAGGCCAGATAGTGGATTAGAACCTATGACCTACTTGCTGTGACACATTCAGGAGACAGACACCCTCTCTATTTTTAAGATGAGGCTTAAAACTTTCCTTTTTGATAAAGCTTATACTTAGGGCTGCATCAGGTGATCTTGAACCATCCCTTAGTTACATTGCAGTAGGCCTAGGCCAGGGGTATTCAACTCCAGGCCCAATGATGCACTGAGTATTTCTTTTTCACTGTTTATACACCACTCTGCATTTAATCATTAGTTATTAATCTTTGGCTCTTGTCTATAACATCTCTTTTGTCCTCTCTCTCCCCTCACCCCCAACCGGTCATGGCAGATGGTTCCCCCTCCCTGAGCCTGGTTCTGCTGGAGGTTTTTTCCTGGTTAAAGGGAGTTTTTCCTTCCCACTGTCACCAAGTGCTTGCTGATAGGTCACTTTGATTGTTGGGTTTTCTCTGTCTTTATCTTAAAATGTAAAGTACCTCAAGGTGACTGTCTTTTAGGATTTGGCATTATATAACAGAGCAAGAAAACCAAGAGACGATTTCTCACACACAAACAGATGAGGCGTCCCCTATTGGCTTTTAAAAAGAATGCATGTTTAAGGACTTTGTGGTGGCTTCACTTCCTAAAGTGAAATATCTTACCATAGTCTGTGGTACCATACTCTTCTGCATGCCTCAGCTGTGATGAGTGGTTCTTTGAGTTACTGTTGCTGTGTTCCTATCAGCTTGAAGCAATCTGACCAATCTCTGACATCAGCAAGAGATCAGAGAATGGCCAGGTAGTATTGCTTGTCTTGTTTTTATATCACTCAGCATTAATGATTTACAGTGCAAGGTAGCATTTTCCAGTTGTGCTGTACTGTGCTTTAAAACATTTTTTTTAAAAGCACTAAAGTCATAAGACTCTACAAGGTTAAGATGGTTATGCATTTTATAAATACAGTTTAGTAGAAAACTATGAATCTTCCTTATCTAACATCTTCCTGCTCCCTAATATTCCATAAAAGTCTCCTTATTACTTCATTTCATCTTCATACACATTATTGTGCTTCAGTGTCATGAGATGTGACAACAGCACTTGTTTTGGAACTGTATTTAAAAAAGATGTTTTTAAGTAATTAAAATAAAATTGCATGAGAGCAACAACAAGACAGAGCTGTGGTTACTTATCCAAAATACATGTAGTCCATCTCCAGCAGCAGCAGAAATCATCTTTCTCACGACCATGTGGCACCCTCTTTTAGGTTTTTTTTAAAAGTTTTTTTGGCAGCAGCGCCCTCTACTGGTCTCTGGGCTTTATTGGCGCCAATCAGAGGAAATGTTTGAAGCAGGTGAGAAAGTGGCACTAGCTGCATTAAAACACAATGAATTATGAAATAAAACTCAAACATAAGAGTAATTTCACAGTAGCTTGCTGGTCCACAAAAACAGGACATGGAACTTAGAAATAACTAATAAGAAAATGCAGACATAACTGTGTGGCTGATGAGACCTGGGTGAAGTACTAAAAGATGCTTCAGTGCTTTGTTACATCCTTTAGCAGAGCCTTTGACAGTTCAAGAAAACTAAAATTGTGCATACAAGTATTCATTAATAGTGCATTTTCCATTTTATGCCAAATGTTTTGATCCTTCAGTGACAGGCTATGTTAAACTCTCACCATTATGCTGTGATTAAATCTACTTATGAAGTTGTCTTGTGTGATGAGTGTGCATATATTTTTAAAAAAGTGAAATTAAGGATTTCCCATCACTCAGCTGACAGGCATGCCCGCAGTTTAAACATAGCTGCATTGCATGTTTTTAGGATAATTAGACTTTAGTCAGAAAACATCAGGAAAACCAGAAATTACACTGGATCATCCCTCCAGTTAAATAGATACAAGTGAAGACAAGCACCAAATGTCAATGCCAAGTTCATTTCAGTTTATAAGCTGTTCATTTAAAATTCCACTCTGTCATGGAAAGAGTGATCAGGATGAGGAATAGGGCCCTTTTGGACTATTCGACCACAGCCTAAATTTTTGACTGTAGTGTAGCTGAATCAAACGCAACCCTTATCCAGTCTGTAGTCACTGCTCTAAAGGACAGCGCTCACAGCTGAGAGCAAAAGGGAACAAAAACAGTGTTTGTGGTAGACACGCTCCCACACATCACAAACTCCACAGGATTCATGTGAAATGTTACATGCTTGTGCTTCTCCACAAAAGCAATTTCTGAATTTATCTTCTCCAGACCTGTTGTATCATCCTGTGTTTTCTTTTAGGGGAAAAGACAAGCATGCTCAGCTCCTTCTGTTTGTAATGCCTCTCCAGCAAGTGTCCAGGCCAGTTACAATAGTTGCAGGCCGCGTTGACCTGATGTGTGGTTACATTTCTTCAGTCTCACAAATGCAGCCTAAAATTGCTCTGGCATCTGTTAAAAATAGCAGATGCAGGGCAGCACAATACTTCCTTTTGTATATGCTGCTTTTGCAGTTCCAATTCCTAAGATCATTTTAAAGTTTCCTCAAAGGTGGTGTTTACTACATTGTTGAGCATCCTGTGGAAGAAGGGATCCCTAAAGTAATCCGGACCCTTGACAATCTCCCAGTCCATCTCTGGTTGAGATGACAAGGTTGAGACTAAAGATGAGGGTATCCCACTCTCCCGGATGGTAATTGTTGACGAAGCGTGATTAGGACAATGAAGGTAATGGATTCTGGGTACAACACCACGGATGAAGATTGAGACCACTGAAGTTGATGAGGCTGAAGATGTCTGACAACATTTCTCTCTCATCCAGCTGTACCTCCTTACCTGTAGAAGACTTTGGCAGGGTTAATGAGATTTATTTGCTGCTCCACTTGTCTGTTCTGTACCAGGAGATGCAAGCGGAAAGAAAATGAAGGTGGTCCACCTTTAGTCTCTCAGGAGTTAGAAGCCCTTCCCTCAACATCAGCCCTCAGCTCCAACATAAAGAAAAGCAGGGAAGAGAACTGCACAGAGCAAGTAAGTGTAAAGAGGCAGAGGGGACATTATGAGGAGTCTCCACCCTCACCCCAGAGCACCTCCACTCCCTCAGGAGAAAGCTACAGAGTCAGCTCCTTTAACATCAGGACTCAACTCTGTTACATTCCCCTAGTAGTCCAGGGGATGTGGGGAAACAATAGGGTATCATCCATCTTGGAATGAGAAGGTTCAGCCAAGAATCAATTAAACTGAAGCAGCAGAGCTGGCTCTTCCTCCCCTACCAAACTCTGTGCAGCAGGAGTAGAGCTAACAAGCTGCTGTTAGGTCACTTTGAAAAACCTAATTAAAGGGACCACACCTTCAAACATGCACACACAAAACACACACACACACAGAGAAAGAACTCAAAAGCTCTGCTGGAAACACACCTAACTGGGAAGTAGTGCGCTCAACAGGTACAGTAATGGTATTTGCCACATTTTCAACCAGAGACAAGCTGAAAGTAGAATCAAAAAAAGAAGAAGAAAAGAAACAGAACATTCAGTTTCCAGGGTTCCTGTTTCAAAATTCAAGACAAGTCCCAAGGCACAAACCCTAGAAATGTATCACTAAACTAAAGAGTTAGTCAAAAGACCTAAACACCCCTCTCCCCACTGAACTGGAGTAAGCAGTTGTAAAACACTGCAAAGCAAAGGCTCTTTAACACTGGAGCTGTCCTCTCCCTGCCCCAACTGCTGAGTACGAGCAGCTGCACAGAACACTGGTACCCAAGGCTAGAGGCCGAGCACGACACATCCACCAAAGCAAAAATGACGGCAGATCCTGCTGGGCTGATAACAAGCTTCTTTACTGAACAGGAGAGTCAGGGAGAGGCCTTTGAGTACCTGATGTGGGCTGGTGACAGGGACTCTGGTTAGAGTGAAACAATCCTGTTTGCTGAACCCAAACACAAGCCACAGACTTTAATCCAAAAGGAATCAGCTACGTTGCTATGTGTGTTATTGTAACCTGTCCTTCATACAGCAACTTGCTTTTGCCAATGGATTGTAGCTACAAAATCATGCAGAGCTGCACAGCATTCAGGTGAACTTGTTTTATGTGCAGATTAATAAAAGATGAAGTTAGAAGACATTCATGTACCACAGATTTTTATCCAGGAGACGACATCTATGATTTATACATTTTATAGCAGAAAAAATCAGCTACAGAATTGCTACCATCTTTTAAACAAATATATAAATATTGTGGTATAAACTCTACGTGTTATGTGTAAATTTGGTGTCCTGTTTTCAGAGTGGCTGAAAACTAGAGGGGGCAAAGCCCTGGCTGTCAGGCTCTGAATCAATTCAAAATCTGAAATTTGCTGAGCCTTTACTGATTTGGCTGGCTTAGACTGATCGTTTAAATATAATGACTTAATATGTTTTAATCGAATTTCCTGCCCTACAGCAACAACAATAATAATAATATTTATAACATCTCAGTATTTGTTCAATATTAATTCTCAAAACAGGATTAGAGTGTGAATGTTTGTCATAAATTTGATGACATTTCATAGAAGACGTTTTTTTGGTTGAAACTGGAGTGGAGGACACCAGCCGCGCATGCGCACATCCTCCTCTCCTCCTGCCTCGCTTATGATTGACCATTAGTGACCTCAGTCTCAGTGGTAGCATAACTTAGACTGGACCGCTCATTAAACAGCACACGGGGAGCAATGGCCGGGATATTCGGGAAGCTATTCTTGGGCATTTACGTGGAGATAAAACGGAGCGACGGTACGTAGCTACCTCTGCTCACATACACATTCATGCACACCGCTCTCCATCCGGCCGGTCCGGATGAGAGCAGCTAACGTTACCGGTCACCTCATCTGGATGTGTTTGCTAGCTAGCAGGCAGCTACACCGTAATGTCTGCAGTTGTCTCACTGGAATGTCGCATTTAAAAAGCCCAGCAAATAAAGTGTCAGAGCCTTAAAACCGACACAAATATTGTTTGTTGTCACGGTGCTGCTGTCGTCTGACAGTGATGCAGGCACACGCCAGTGGGTCTGACTGCAGGCAGGCGGTCTGTCCACCTGCAGTCCGGTTGAGAATTCTGACATATACCCTGCCGCCCTACCTCTCCTTCTTCCCGTCCTCTGCTTCAGGGCCGAAACCCCTCCGGTAAAGGACGGGATGCAGCACATGATGCAGCACATGATGCCTGCACTGCATCATGCAGCAGTGGCCTGTGAATCAGGGCTGATGGATGGCAGACTGGGGCCCTGCCCCTCTGACTGCATTTCATTTCACTAAAATAGCACGACTTTCAAACTGTTGTGTGTATTTTAATGATTGACTGATGACCAAAAACCCAATTAACAGCCAGTAAACGCAGCTCTTGAAGTGATGTGATTGGCAGTCCTAACATCATCTTTCATCAGCCACACCCATTTAGCATCTCAGCATCCTTATTTTAGGGTTTAACTTCTCCCTGTAGACACTGCTTGAATGGCATCAGTTTATTTGTTGTATGATAACCTACATGATTTTCTCAGTCTGAATTACTGTGCATCAGCTTTATGGCTCATTAGTTGATACCTGTATAGGTACTGCTCTACAGTCTCACTGAGCACTGAGCCGGAATAGCATCCTTCTGTATCCTCTCTGCAGGACGAATACACCAGGCAATGGTCACATCAATGCATGAAGACAACGAGAGTGTGACAGTGGAATGGATCGAGAATGGAGACACCAAAGGGAAAGAGGTACAGCTGCCACTGCACTCAGTTTGCTTTATGATGTCCTGAAATGTAGTGATTTGTGTTGTCTGCAAAGTGTTCAAATCCTCTTCTTGAATTTTTGTCAGAGATTCTGAAAAGTGGCACTGAAGCTCAAGTTTTAATGAGCTTCTCCTCCTCTCAAACATTACACCTGTCTCTTGTTTTATTTGTGCTGTTGCTGAAGTGGTTAAAGTAATCAAAAGAAGCCCAGCAATAAGATGAGAATTACACACTATAGTGCTGAACAGTAACTTGTATTTTTGTCATTACATGCACTATAAACATGCACAATGAACTTCCTGAAATGCAGTTTATTGTGTGTGCTGGATATGTTGTTGTGCTGTCCTAATGTATAGGGAGTATTACTGTACCTAATACAGTGCACTTCAAGAATCCCAGGATGGCTTGAGGAAAGTAGTGTTCAAGCACAGAATGCTCACAAAAGGTAGACGTGGTCACCATCACATTGTCAGTCCTGTTGAAGTCCTATTGTCAAGCCTCAAGATGAGCTTTTTTCAAAGTTGCTATGTTGGTGTTTAGACTTTGTATGTGACAAGCGAAGGGCAGATCTGACTCTAAAATTAAGAGATAAGACACTCACAATGTAGGTCCACCTGAAAGCAAACTCTGCTTTATTGGCCATTTTTACTCAAATTGGGAACAAAATTTTGTGTTTGTGTTCAATAAGACCTGGAATTAGAATCTTATGAGGAAACTTTGAGCACACATAGCTATAGGCCATTTTCCCATAGACTCCTATACAATCAAACTTCTTTTTAGAACCAAAGGATTTGCCCCCTGCTGGCTATCAGAAAGAATGCAGATTTAAGGAACTTCCTCATTGTCAGAGTCATGGGAACAGTTTTCATTTTGGGTATTTTATTGCGAGGCTATGTTCACCTTTTACTTAATTAAAACCTTATAATAAAGTACAGATATTGGGAAAAAAAATTATTGATAAAAGACACGAAGCAATCACATACTGCAACAATAAACATTTTTCCCTGTCTTTGTCTCATCTTTATTTATATAGTCTAGTTTTATTTTGGCACCAGTACACAGCCCCTCTTGAGCTTGATGAGGTGATGTTGATTCCCTGCTCAAACAAAGGTTATAATGATAATAGTATAGATAATAGGTAGATAAAAGTATTTTTTTCTTGCTTCTGCTTCAGATTGATCTCGAGAGCATCTTTGCTCTGAATCCAGATGTAGCTCCTGATGAAGAGATACCACAGAGTCCCGAGGTCCCTCTTCCTCCCTCCAATGTTGCCAAAACCAGCAAAGTACCCAAGGTCTGCTTCTCAACACCGGCTATCATTAATCAATCACTCCTACTTACACAGGACTTTTTTAACAGAATATTATTATTACTGTTATTCCTGATTTGAAGAGAATATGTTGTATTTGTTTACTTACAGGTCAGTTTCTGAGTCTTTAATTTCCATATATTAGAGACATTTTTCCTTGCAAACTTTAGAATTTTCTTAAACAGCATCTGTACTATATTCTGTGTATTCCACATTCAACTCTGACCATTATTGTCTTACAGACTAAACGGATTACTGCAATACCCAAGGCTGAAAATGCCCCACGGGAAAACCGAGGTATGTTTGACTTAAACGTACTGACCCAATAACGGCTTTCTACTTCAGCACAGTTGGTTCTGCCCTATCAGGCAAAGATTTGTGTTTATGAGGAACAGCGTGAATGAGGGCCTCAGTTGGATGATTTTCTCTAAAAATGACTATAGAGCAACTTGTTTAACCTCATGTGAAAGTCACTCTTTTGGCATCCAATGATCAGCATCATACAAGGCGTGTTCATGGACTACATACAATAAAGTCGTCCATTTTTGTGCCATGTGGGTGTTCAGATATCACATCCCCTTATGGTCCCAGTACAAGTTAATGATGACTTCCAGTGTGCATTTTAGTAAGAAACATACAACAACTGTGCTCATGTTTCTGTTTATAGAAAACAAAAAGCAATTTTAGATATGTTCATGTTTTGTTAGGACGGCAAAAGTACAAAGAGAATGGGGAAAAAATACTTTGAAAAATGATTGAAAACTCCTCCTGCTTCACAAGTCTGTCAGTCACAACGAAATAAGTGGTTTGTTTTGTGCAGTTATGTGGGTTTGATGGAACTAGCACAGAAACACTTGTGTGAACAAACCTCACAGAAAATGTAAGAGGTTAAGGATAAGCGTATAAATATGAGGCACAGCATCACTGTGAACACTTCTCCCAGAATTATTTGGGTTTAACTTTGTGTGATTTGGGTAAACTAGCCCTTTAACGTTTTGAGACGAACAGTTATAATGGACCGTGTGCTCCTCAGCTGCTGCAGTGGGAACCACCCGGGCCCGTCCCAGTCAGCACAGCCAAGCTGCGGAGCCACCCCCACCCACCATCGTTCCCCAGCCTGCCGTGAACCAGGCCCTGATACAGCAGCAGAACGGTAACACACAATCACTGCATCTGGAAAGTTCATATCATTGGCGGTCTACATGGCTCCATTTTAAATTCTCTGGAGGGAGTTCCCAGCATCTCTGTTGTTCTCTGAAGCAGTGATGTCATGCTCCCACACAGCTGTGTGTCTAAGGGTGTCAAAGGCTCTTTCACTGGCTGTGGCTTCATACTGCAGCACTTGTTTAAGTTTTTCCTCTGTGGCTGAATTGAATTACCAAGAATGCATAAATAAGATCAGCCTGTCAAACACAACACTCAGAACATAATGTTTGGAGAAATAAATGCTTTAGATAAGAAGTCATATTCAGTGTAATCAAAATACCATGGTTGCTTTTAACTAGCAACCAACATTATTCTAAACATATAAGTTTTAGAATAATGCTGGTTGCTAGTTACAAAAAACAATCAGAAGGAAAGGTCGCTGTTTCTTCAGCCTAACCTAAGCCTTTGGTTTGTCTAGTGATATTTTAGGTCATTGTTCTCTTTCCATTTCAGCACGGAGGAAATCTAACTGTGTGAAGGAGGTGGAGAAACTGCAGGAGAAACGAGAGAAGAGGCGTCTTCAGCAACAGGAGCTCAGAGAGAAAAGGGCACAAGTGAGAACTCAAACACATGTTACTTTACATTATACACGCACAAACACAGATATTACCACAATGTGAAGTGGAGAACCATTTGTTTGAGAATGATTTCTTGATATCAGGCTGATTTATAGCATACCTGTTGTTCCCTGGTTTCTCCTGCATTTTAATACCATCTCCTGGAGGCCACCTGTTATGCTATTAATACTGGGAAATGTCCAGAATTTACAAATAGGTAAAGTATCTAATTACATCACTGTGGGATTGTTTCATCACAATGAATTCATAGATCAATTTAGTGATGGATATTCTCCAACAGAAAGACTAGGAAAAAAGTCATACAACCTGCAACCATACAACATAATTAAGTCAGGACAGTTTGTAGACACTGTAGACCCAAGTGTTCAAGTAATTCAGTACAGTAAACAGTGCATACCTTTTTTTCATTTTTGAAATTCTACTTACTTGAATATTTAGACTTTCTTTTGAATTAATGGAACTATTTTTTTTATTACTTGTTATTTATAGTTGTGTGGATTGGACTTTTTCCTGTGCTTATTCATATTGTGTGTGTCTGCTGTAGTCTGCACTCGTCCATATTTATATTGTTGTGTTCAGAGTATATTGGTAAAGTTCCAGATTTGCAGTAGCAAATTATTGCTCTGTCATACTGTGGTTGTTTGATTAACCTTCATGTTAGATGAGCAAAGCTGTGACACTGTGAGTGAAGTTGGTAGCTGTTGTAGTTATCGGACTACCAACTTGGTATCACAGATGGGAATGTGCAGTCTGGTTCTCGGCTTGTTGTAGTAAAAAATCTTTGAAATAAAATTCACTGAGTCTTCATGATCAAAAGTGGATAATCATGCTCCAAAAAAGCAAAATAAAAGGAACATTACTCATGCCAAAGATTAAAAGGACGGTGAAAACAAAGTCATATTAATTGAAAGTATGAGTTGATTTAATAGGAATTATTTTAACAGTTAGCATTTAATTAATGTTAAAATTCTGAAAACAATTTAAACAACTTTTGAGTTTATCGACTTTAACTAAGGGAATCAGTTGCAATAATTTTTTTAAAATTCTGCCAACTTTTTGGGGTTTGCAGTGTTCGGAGCAAGCAGCCCTATAAACTGTGATTTCATTGTAATGGCAGCGTGGTGGAGTTGTGGTTAGCACTGTTGCTTTACAGCAGTAAGGTCCTGGGTTCCTGGGTGTATTACTGTATTGTCTTTACCTTACAATATAAAGTGCCTTGAGGTGACTGTTGTGATTTGGCGCTATATAAATAAAATTGAATTGAATCAAATTGAATCAAAAATCCACCATGTGGCCGAGGCCTTGCTGTGTGGAGTTTGCGTGTTTTCCCTGTGTCTGTGTGGGTTCTCTCGGGTTACTCCAGTTTCCTCCCACAGTCCAGAGGACATGCAGTTAGTGGGATTGGTTAATGGGTGAGTCTAAATTGCTCATAGGTGTGAATGTGAGTGTGAATGGCTGTCTGTCCTCTCTGTGTTAGCCCTGCAACAGGCAAACTGTCCAGGGTGTACCGTGCCTCTCAGGGCAGCTGGGATAGGCTCCAACTAAAAATCAAAAAGCGATCTACCAAAAGACTATTCCAACCCCTTGAGCCAAGAAGGTTTGATTTTGAATCATTTTAGAGACCACTGGATTCAAAAAGCATTCACAGGCTGAAAGTAGCCCTTAACTGGCTGAGTTAGAAGAAAGGCTATAAAAAAAAAGGTGGTATGTCACTCAAAATGTTAGGACATTGATTTTAAAACAAATGATTCGCCAGTAATTGAAACACTTCCTGGATGTTTTTATTGTGTTTATTATTATGTGATCAATACTTTTGTTTTGTTTTTTGTGCCACTGCAGGAGGTGGACGTTAATTTACCAAATTATGAGATTATGTGTATGATCAGAGACTTCAGAGCCAGCCTGGACTACAGACCTTTAACCACAAATGACTTGGTGAGTCTGATGTAGAGCTTCTCATCAGAAGAAGGCTGTAGAGAGGTAGTAGAGGATATTGGAAGAAAGGAGGAAGGAAGAGATAAAGAGAGAAAATTTGAGAAGGTAGGACAGGAGGGCAAGAAAGAAACAAGGGAAGGGAGAAGTAAAGACAGGAAGAGGTAGAAGAAAAGATCAGGAGAGAAAAAAGTAGAGGAAGAATTGAAAAGCAAAGGATGAGGGGAGGAAGATAAAAACAGAATGCCCCATGTCCTTATGTCTGATTTATTTTAACTTCCTTTCAACACCAAACAGAGCAAAAAGGTGCATATGGCCAATACAAAGGCGTAAATGGCACTATTCATATCTTCTGATGTTTCAGATTGAGGAGCACAGGATATGTGTGTGTGTTCGTGCACGTCCTCTCAATAAAAAAGGTAAGAGCAGCTTTATACAGCAGCTATATTCAGACAATTTGTGTGTTTGTGTTTGTCTTCAAAGTCAAACAACTGATCAAAGTAGTTCAAATTTGCAATCATGGCCTCTGTGATGAGGTAGAAAGCCACAATAAAAGTTTTTTCTTGTGCACGTCCATTACGACAACGAGATTTGCCTGATTTTGGACACACAGGAATCATTTGTTTTGCTGTGGTGCCAATTATGCCTGTGGTTGCTCCTGAATAGAAACTGCAGTTAAAAATATCTGTCTCTATAGAGCTGTCAGTGAAGGATCTGGATGTGATCACCATTCCCAGTAAAGACGTGGTAATGGTCCACGAGCCCAAGCAGAAAGTTGACTTGACCCGCTATCTAGAGAACCAGACTTTCCGATTCGACTACGCCTTTGACGAGAACTCCACCAATGAAATGGTTTACAGGTACACTTTTTTTCTTTATGCTGTAGGACTTGAATCAAATATCCTGCTGCCAATAAACACTCCTCCTCTATAGGTTCACTGCCCACCCACTGGTTGAGACCATTTTTGAGAGGGGGATGGCGACATGTTTTGCATATGGGCAAACTGGAAGTGGAAAAACGCACGTGAGTGTTTGACTTGAACTTGGGAAGAGTTTGTTTTTGGCGTCATGTCGTAACTCGTGTCTCCTTTTAGACGATGGGAGGGGACTTCTCAGGAAAGAACCAGGACTGCTCTAAAGGGATCTATGCACTGTCTGGTTAGTTTCTTTACTACCATTATTATTGCTGGTCCCCAGAGTCAAGGGAGAATTAATTGAAGTGTCTCTTGCTCTCCCTGCAGCCAGAGATGTTTTTCTCATGTTAAAGAAGCCAAATTATAAGAAGCTGGACCTGCAAGTTTTTGCCACATTTTTTGAGATTTACAGTGGGAAGGTAAGTCTTTACGCTTTCTAATCATGCTGGATAGCTGTACTGATATGGACTGGGTAATGCTTTAGAAATGATGGAAATGAAAGTTATCAACCTACAGAGGGCTGAATTCAAAGACACCCCAAAAATCAAAGTGAAGAAATGATGCGGCTGGCTAGTCTAGTTTGCCAAAATTTCATTGCAGCAGCTCAAAATGGTACTCAGTAGGTTGTATGGCCCCCACGTGCTTGTATGCAGTGGCGACACATTGGGCCTATAACTAGCTCTCCTGCTTATCCTTCGACAAACTTGGACGTCGGCTTGGACATCAGAGCCGAGGTTCAGCACATCATCGTCATCATTCTGGTGAGCGACTAGCTTGGGCTGAAGCTGGCTCTCACACTTGGCTGACCCATCAACATACTTCATGTTGCCAGTCAAGCTAGTTGCAGCGACATTGAACGTATACTCCTCACCTTCAGATTTGGACAAAGCCGGTTCCCTAGACTCAGAGATGAGAGGGTCATCGTGCAAAAGCCATCTATCCCAGCACTTTCTCCACAAACGTCACCTGACTTTCCAGGGTTGAGCACCAGAGCTGTTGACAAAACGCAGGCTTCGGGCTCAGTCAGCACTCTTCTAGCATGAATAGTCCTCAGGCAGACGAAGCATGCCTTGTGCTGGTCCTTGTCATGCAAAAAGAAACTACACCCCTGAGGACAGGGGCAAACAAATGATTTCTGCTTTACTTGCTTTGGTTTGATACTCATACAAAAATACGTTTATGTTTGTTAGATATTTATAGTGCTTATCAGTTAATGAGTTAGATGTATTTGATCCTGCTCTGCCTCTGTAAAGAATGTGAGTTGAGTATATTTGTGTTTTGAAGGTGTTCGACCTGTTAAACCGTAAGGCCAAGTTACGGGTCCTGGAGGACGGAAAACAGCAGGTGCAGGTGGTGGGGCTGCAGGAGAGGGAGGTGAAATGCACAGAAGACGTCCTCAAACTTATCGAAGTGGGAAACAGCTGCAGGTAATCACACCATTGTTAAAAACAAATTGAAACAGTAACAAGAGGTGTAGTTGGAGAGCTGCTGAATGAACGTGTTGTTTTCCTGTCTTTTTCAGGACATCTGGACAGACATCGGCCAACGCTGCACTCCTCCCGGAGTCACGCTGTTTTCCAGATCATCTTGCGTCGACGGGGAAAGATGCATGGCAAAGTTCTCTCTATCGACCTAGCAGGGAATGAGAGAGGGGCGGACACCTCCAGCGCTGATCGGCAGACTCGCCTCGAGGGAGCAGAGATCAACAAGAGTCTGCTGGCACTCAAGGTCCTCCCCTCAGTACTGTTGATATTCTGTGCTTCAGTGTTGTGTTTATTGTTCAGTTGTGGATGAATGGGGTTTTAGTGATTTCTTTTAATAAGTGGTGCTGAAGGTTCTGCAACTTCTGTTAACTTCTCTAAGTGATTGTGATTGACTGCAACTGGCAGTGACAGCACTCACTGGATTGACCAATAGAACAATGGGAAAATCCAAGAAACTTTTTATGAAGTCCTGCAGGTGGAGGACGAGCAAAATGCAGTAAATAGCCAATAAATATACAAAAAATGACAATATTAAGGAACATTAAAAGAACAGTCATGCCTATTTTGCACCCGCACTTTTGTGTGTGAGAAAAAAACTTACTGACTTAAAATAGCAAATCCTGTCATATGAGAAAATAAAGATATTAAATATTTCTTAGTTCTCCTTTAAAATGATTGCAATAAATGAATGTAATTAGCTAACCAGCCTCCAAATGATTGTATAATTGGGCATGGTGTACGTTGGCAGGAATGTATCCGAGCCCTGGGCAGAAACAAACCACACACTCCATTTCGAGCCAGCAAGTTAACCCAAGTGCTGCGGGACTCATTCATAGGGGAAAACTCCAGAACATGCATGGTGAGAAAACAATATGTACCCACTGTGGACAGTAACACCACAGAAAATGTGATAACAGATTTGGATGTGCTTTTGGTAAATACCTTGCTCATTTTTTCCCCCTCAACAGATTGCGACCATCTCTCCTGGGATGGCGTCTTGTGAAAACACACTGAACACACTGAGATATGCCAACAGGTAAGAGAGAGATTCTGCTGAAAGGCAAAAAACAAAAAAGCTTCCTAATGTCAATTATTATGTTAAGATGAATGTACATGTCCTACATGGAGTTATAACTTCATATTTATACATCTTCAGTTTGCAGTAACTGTCCTGGCCCTTTGTCAAAAGCAGGAACATAAAGTTTTAAAGTGGATCTGTTACTGTATGCTGATTTCCTGTTCCATGCTTTTATGTATTCTACAAGATTCACAGTCAAAAAAAATATTTAGTTTATCCTCTGTCAGAAACACACTTCTCTCCCTTTAAACCAGCTTTCTTCTGATTGGCTGGCTCTCACAGACAGAAGGTTTGTGCAACATCTGGGTGGTGCCTGTGTGCACACAGCCAGAACTGTGTGGCTGAGATGACCGTATTAGAAATATCCACTTTTAATCTATCTCAAAATGTTTAATGAGGAGTTTCCATTAAACATAAAGCCAAAATACACACATCTTGTTTTCAATTCATCTTTCTAGAAAATATTGACTCCCTAACAGGAGTAGTCTCAGTTATCTCTGTGCCCTGTTTCTCTTTCTCCTCTGCTGAATTAATTTATATGTAAATACAAAAAAAAAAAAAAGACTACATAACATAACTCCTTCTTGCTGTGTGTTTCTCTCCCCTGCCATGCTTTTCTTTTCAGAGTAAAGGAGTTTGGGATAAGTCCCTCAGACATTCCCTTCTCCCAGAGTGGGGGTGGAGGAGGTCGCTCTGAGCTCTCCCCTACCTACGAGTATGACCACTTTGCTATGTCTCTCAACACTGTCCTGCAGAATAGGTTACCTCCATATTGGTATTTCACATGGAGCCAGGCAGACACTTTGTGTGTGCTTCCAAAAAGTGCCAGATCACTGGCCCTGGCATTAATGAGAACCCATTGCTGCAAAAAAAAAAGTCAACCTGAATTTAAATTTAGTTAGCAAGTGAACCAGGGTTAAAATGAGGCAGAGTTCATGCAATGTCTGCCTCATTTTACTCTTTATATACCCTTTATTTATTGCCCCCCCCCAAAGTCATTTGCTAGTCAGATTTTTTTTTTTGTCAACAACTCCCACAATTTTTTTTAAATCAGTGACCAGCCTTTTGTCACACACAATAATTAAGTTCCTTTTTTGAAAACACAGCAGATATGTGGATACACTCACTGAAGTTGGGCATCATTGTGTCCACTCCAATCATAGCTGTGTATACTCTGTTATCTGACATATTGTTAATTCTTCAGATTTTGATGAAGGCACTTTTTCTGACCTGCCATTTCATTTTTATTTTAATTTAGTTCATTTGTTTTTGCAGTAGTGTCAGCAGAGTGGAGCAGGCAGCAGCCACTCCAGTGAGAACACTTCTAACTGAAAATAAGTTTTAGCCAAAATACGAAAAACAGTTCATTGTAATAACCCCAAATTTGACCCTGCACTGTCCCCAGTGGTGCCAAATTTTAGTCTGAAGTGGGTGAATGGTTGTTGTGACAGGCCAAGCACAGATTTCTCTAAATATTAGAAAATCCGCTCGAAAAGAATCTGTTAGCTCCTGCATGTATGAGTCTCTTTTTCCACACATTGTTTTTATTGTTATGCCAAGAAATAAGTTTTTTTAATAAAAAAAATATTTTGTTGGTTGTGAGCTTTTTGTAGGATTTGTTGGCAAAAATGTAATTACAGATCAGTACAGCATCTCACAGTACCATCCAATCTATTCAGTATATCCTAAAGTTGTGTGTCATCATCATCATGATGCATGTGACCTGCTTTGTTCTGTTCCATCTCTAAATCCCAAATTAAGCAGAAATGTAAATGTTTTTTCCCTCTTTGTTATTAAAGAGTTTCTTTCATTAGTCTTTTTTTTTACTTTTATTTCCAGACTTGAGTTCCTAAAACCTTCATGAATTGCTTCATATTGTTGGTTTACTCACAGTGCTGATGTGTTGTCAGGGTGAAGGACCTCACAGTGGACCCTGGAGCAGCCATGATGGAGAGCCGTGAGGGAGGACACATCACCCAGCTGGAGGTGCTGGAGGCTCAGTGGGGAGTTGGGAGCTCTCCACAGAGAGATGATCTGAAGCTGCTCTGTGAACAGAACGTAAGAACATCTGCTGCCCACGCACATTACCGTGACAGAAAACATCTGAACCCACAGCAGCTCTGTGTGTCCACAGACTGACTGTTACCTCAGCAGGGAGCTGAAGCCTCTTGAACAGCCAGATGATACTTTGTACTAATGCACATGTGTCTCGTAGAAAACTGCAGATTTGAGCCAAATATTCATTGCTATCTGTGGAGTGTGAGGTTAGCATGACCTGTAAATCCACAATAGTTGCATAAGTGGTTTAAAAAGTACCACCATTCTTCGTTTCTTTAGCTCTCTGCCACATTCACAATTCAGTTCAGGACTGTTATGGTTACAAGTCTGCTTGCTAGCTGTTAGACAGTGGACATCATTAAATCCAGCTCAAGACTTTCATCTTTTCTTGCGCTGCATCTGAGGTGTACTCCTTTTTAATTCTTTCTGTGCATGCTTTGTCTGTGAAACACTGTGTTGCATCTGCTTGGTTGCTTCTGACATCACTGCAGGCAATAAAAAAACAATGTCATTTCCACATCGAGCTACAGTTTCAGCAGAAAAGCCGATGCAGTTTATAAGCAGGTTCCCAAGTCTGTGCACGGCCTTCCATCTCGTCTTCCTTTGCAGTCACTTTTTTTTTACTGTTACATCTTAACCCTCATTCATACCTTGTTGCTGATGGTGTCTCATCTGGAAAAGGGTCATGTCTGAATACTGAATAAAATTAGGATTTAATTGTTTTTTTTTAATGTCTCTGGGTTTTGTTAGATTATTTTTTATTTTTTGCTTGGAATTTATATAGAATAATTTTCTTTGTACAATTTAATGTTGCATAGATTTCCTGTTTCGCCAGCAATTTTAAATCCATGTTTATTACTGTAGGAGGAGGAGGTTTCCCCGCAGCTCTTCACTTTCCATGAAGCCGTCTCTCAGCTGGTGGAGATGGAGGAGCAGGTGCTGGAGGATCACAGGGCTGTGTTTCAGGTACCGCAGGCCAAAAACAAATCATGTGTGGAACAACAAACCAAAAAAACTATATTTCTTCAAAATTAAAATGTTACCATTTACAGTTTACTAAATAATAGGAAATTGATAATTAATTGTAGCTTTAAGTTTTTGCTAAGCTGCTCTTTCAGCAGTTAGCTGGTTAGTAAAGAAATGTCAGAAAAGTCAAATAGACCAGGATTTAATTGCATCTATGGTGATCCAATTGTCCATTATTTATATTTATGGCAATTTTTTGGCCCCAATAATAAAGCAGCTTTAGGTCAATGAGCCTTTAAAACACATTCATATACATACACTGAAACAGATTAAGAAATTCTGTTTGCCATGTTGCCTCTCATGTGACTTGCCAAGCCAGACAACTACAACTAGGCAACCACCCCTCTGTTTCCTGTTTGTATTGGCACGTGTTTTCCGAGCATACCTGATTGGTCATGTGATATGTGTTCTGAGGCATGCTAGTATAGATACAGACTGTTCCTGAACAATGCTAAATTGCTTACATTGATGGGAAAAGCTTTATTTTTTTAAACTGACATAGCCTAATCAACAGTTCACACCTAGCATTAGAATGTGTCTACCCTATTTTCTCAAGAGGCTTTACCTGTTACAGGCCTCCATTGTAATTACAATGTGACTGATCTAGTAAATAAAGGCTAGTAAGGCACAGTAATTTACAGTACCTACCTCAAAGGTTGTCATATTTGTTTATGAACAGGGACAATATGCCATAACACAACTTTGACCAACTTTTGCCTTTGTAGGTAGTATGAATTTGAACTGCATCTTTGTCCTTTACAGGAGTCCATCCGCTGTTTGGAGGATGAAAAGGTGCTTCTGGAAATGACGGAGGAAGTGGACTATGATGTGGAATCATATGCAACTCAGTTAGAGCAAATCCTGGACCAGAAGATAGACATTCTTACTGAGCTAAGAGGTAAACATCATGCAGTTTCCAAATGTTGAGACTCTTTTAGACATGTTTCTCTTTGCATTAATCAGATGTCAATTTAGTAAGTTAGTCTGATGAACGAATAACAGCAGATACACCCCTAAGCAGACAGAGCCCTTACTCCCACAGAAACTGAAGCCATTTACTGCTGTTATCCATTATGTGTAAGCTAAATTTAGAAATTCCACTGCTTTAACTGCTGCCAGAGAAGGAAATTATATGCACACACTCTCATATATATATATATATATATATATATATATATATATATATATATATACTGCTCAAAAAAATAAAGGGAACACTTAAACAACACAATATAACTCCAAGTAAATCAAACTTCTGTGAAATCAAACTGTCCACTTAGGAAGCAACACTGATTGACAATCAATTTCACATGTTGTTTTGCAAATGGAATAGACAACAGGTGGAAATTATTGGCAACTAGCAAGACACACTCAATAAAGGAGTGGTTCTGCAGGTGGGGACCACAGACCACTTCTCAGTACCTATGCTTTCTGGCTGATGTTTTGGTCACTTTTGAATGTTGGTGGTGCTTTCACACTCATGGTGGCATGAGACGGACTCTACAACCCACACAAGTGGCTCAGGTAGTGCAGCTCATCCAGGATGGCACATCAATGCGAGCTGTGGCAAGAAGGTTTGCTGTGTCTGTCAGCGTAGTGTCCAGAGGCTGGAGGCGCTACCAGGAGACAGGCCAGTACACCAGGAGACGTGGAGGAGGCCGTAGGAGGGCAACAACACAGCAGCAGGACCGCTACCTCCGCCTTTGTGCAAGGAGGAACAGGAGGAGCACTGCCAGAGCCCTGCAAAATGACCTCCAGCATGCCACAAATGTGCATGTGTCTGTACAAATGGTTAGAAACGACTCCATGAGGATGGTATGAGGGCCCGACGTCCACAGATGGGGGTTGTGCTCACAGCCCAACACCATGCAGGACGCTTGGCATTTGCCAGAGAGCACCAGGATTGGCAAATTCGCCACTGGCACCCTGTGCTCTTCACAGATGAAAGCAGGTTCACACTGAGCACATGTGACAGACGTGACAGAGTCTGGAGACGCCGTGGAGAGCGATCTGCTGCCTGCAACATCCTTCAGCATGACTGCCATTAGGTACCGAGATGAGATCCTCAGACCCCTTGTGAGACCATATGCTGGTGCGGTTGGCCCTGGGTTCCTCCTAATGCAGGACAATGCTAGACCTCATGTGTCTGGAGTGTGTCAGCAGTTCCTGCAAGATGAAGGCATTGAAGCTATGGACTGGCCCGCCCGTTCCCCAGACATGAATCCGATTGAGCACATCTGGGACATCATGTCTCGCTCCATCCACCGACGTCACGTTGCACCACAGACTGTCCAGGAGTTGGCGGATGCTTTAGTCCAGGTCTGGGAGGAGATCCCTCAGGAGACCATCCGCCACCTCATCAGGAGCATGCCCAGGCATTGTAGGGAGGTCATACAGGCACGTGGAGGCCACACACAATACTGAGCCTCATTTTGACTTGTTTTAAGGACATTACATCAAAGTTGGATCAGCCTGTAGTGTGTTTTTCCACTTTGATTTTGTGTGTGACTCCAAATCCAGGCCTCCATTGGTTAATAAATTTGATTTCCATTGATGATTTTCATGTGATTTTGTTGTCACCACATTCAACTTTGTACAGAACAAAGTATTCAATGAGAATATTTCATTCATTCAGATCTTGGATGTGTTATTTGAGCGTTCCCTTTATTTTTTTGAGCAGTATATATATATATATATATATATATATATATATAGTATTTTTTATTTTTATTTTTTTTGCTAAGTGTGTGTGTGTTTACTCAAATATTCAATAGTGTCTTCTGTGTGATATTGTGTCTTCTTCCAGATAAAGTCAAGTCTTTCCGTTGTGCTCTCCAGGAAGAGGAACAAGCTAGCAAACAGATCACACCCAAGAGGCCTCGGGCACTATAGACACATAAAATGTGATATTTCACTGCAATGCTGATTGGTCATCAGAGAGTTGAAGGCCATGAGGAGGTCAATGCTGATGAAACAGCTGATTTAACTCAGCTGTGATTTTATGGTGTGTGTCTGTAAGTGTGTTTGGTTTCGCCCTGACCTCTCTGCTGTACAGACTGCTTCCCATCATGCATCCGTTCATTTGTAAAACCAAAGAGCGTACCGTCATCGCTCTTCCATCTTCCTGTAAAGTGTATCTATAAGGTTTTTCTCTGTGCGCTTAGTCCCAAGTACTTCATTTTAAAATAAAAGAAGTTCAAATATTGTTTTAAAAAAAATTTTTATAGGGTCTGTCATCCTCATAAAGGCCAATTTTCTATACGATTTTTGCCATTTTGTGCAATATTTGGAGAAATGTTTCTCCCTGTTCTTCCTGTTTCAGCTCAGATGAACAGGACATGTCAAATTTGTGTGTAAAAAATGAGCCACGTGTTTGTGTTGATACTGTATGTAACATTTGGTTTGATTGAGACAAGGCAGAAACTAACCTTATGTTTAACGCAACATTAACTGAGCTAAAGGGTGCACTATACTCAAAGTGTTTCAAGGTTACATTTACAGAAACTGATTTTTCATTTGCCATAATAAAGAAAAATTACTTGTTGCTTTAATGTGTATTTATTCAGCCCTTAGAGCACATTCTATGTAATGTTCCGGTGTTATACAAGAACCTTTTTTTCAATAGAGAATTTCAGCAATCTCAAAACTTGCTGTGCAAGTGGATTCTGAACGGGAGCGGATCCAGCTCTGGGCAGACCTGCTGATGCTAGATGATGATCAGATGATTTTTAGTGGAAAACATTTCGAGGTTCAGACTCTGAATTTCAGACACTGCATCTTTCAGAATGTTTTTTGACATCTTCAATGACTGAATCTCAATGAGTGACTAAATTTCAACATGAAATGTTTAGAGCATAGACTGTCTGCAGCTGCGTTTTAAAAAGTCACTTTAAAATACAGTTAGTTCTGTTTTAGAGTCTTAAATCATTCCCCTTCCTCCTTAGGCCCAGAACCACCTCTCACTGATGCCATCCTGCGTCAAACACTCAGCACTTCAGCCATCACAGTGGGGCCTATCTCCTAATTGTATGGAGATATTTAAGACTAGGCTAAAAAGAACACACAAGCACATGCTAAGTTATCCAATTATATTTATTCCACAGTACAGAGGATAATGGTGAGTGCTGGGGGTCAGAAATCTACCAGAACACATACTGTGTGAACTAGGACACATTTGTATCTACTGAATATGCTAAATCACTTGAAAAAGTAATTCTGGTGTTCCTAATTAAGTACATGTGGTGTCTTCATTACTGACTGTCAGTGTCGCTGAAACATGTAAAAAAAAAAGCAGCTAACATGGTGCAGAGAAGTACTGTTTTAATCCACCCTTTGCTAGCAAATAAAAGCACTATACAAACATTTAATGACATAATAATGTAACTGTAGGCAGATAAAAAGCATGTGTATTCATGTAATTATTAAAAAGGTCATAATAATAATAATAATGCCTTAGACTTATATAGCGCTTTTCAAGGTACTCAAAGACGCTTTACAATTCCATGCGCTGTTCATTCACACCTCAATCATACCTGGTGGTGGTAATACAGATGCAAAACACATATATCAAGAATGGATGATGCAATAATGGTTGCAGATCAATTAAAATTGCTACAAATACAGGAAATGTCTGAATGTGTACAACTACAGTTTAATGTGTCATAAACCATTAATTGTTCATAATGCTGCTTACAAAAACTAGAGGGTGTTCAAATCCCATACAATGCATATATTGAAAATGTATGTTAATTATTGCCACCATATACTTTGTCACTGTCCTACAGCAATATATTTCAGATGCGTACATACAAAATATGACTGTGGACTCAGTTGTAAAATAAAATGTCAGTCCCACTTTCTAATAAGGAACCTTTTCTAAAGGATTTGTTCTTTTTAGAGAACCAGATGTCGGGAGCTTGATTATAGTCATGAATAAAGTATTGGAATCAACAGATCTGTAATTGTACATTAGGACATTTAATAAATAAATTTAAATCTAGAATTTAAATTTTATTAATCTAGAATATCAGTGGTTAAACAGGGAAACTCAGAATCTTTCTTTTAACTGAGTTGTAAACTGGTTATTTATTAAATGAATAGTGTGGCATTGTGCAGTGAGTTATTTGAGCTGATCTGTGCTGCTGTCCATGTCATACAGATATCTTCACAGTGCCTTTTACCAGACCACCACTGTAAATACGAGCGTGTGTAATTATTGCCTGCTTAAATCTACTGTCTACTGTAAAGTCTACTGTACAAAAGTACAGCCCTAGTTTAACTTCAGTTCATACAATTGAGAAAAAGAAATGCTAAGGTTTTGTATATCAACACATAATAAATAAATCATACGCTGTGGGGAAAAATAACTATTTGATCCACAGCCAATTTTGCAAGTTTTCCCACCTACAAAGCATGGAGAGGTCTGTGAAGTTCTGGGTTTTTATTGTAGATTCTGTCTCTCACAGTTGAAGTGTACCTCTGATAAAAATTATAGACCTCTCCATTCTTTGTAGGTGGGAAAACTTGCAAAATCGGCAGTGTATCAAATACTAATTTTCCCCACTGTAGTTAATAGCAAGTCTTAAAATTAGGTAAATACAACCTCAGATGAACTACAAAACATGACATATTACACACTGTCGTCATTTATTTAACAAAAATCCTAAAGGCAGAAGCAGTGTGTGAAAAATTAAGAACACCCTCTGACTCAATAGTCTGTAGAGCCACCTTTAGTTTAATTAATAAATAATGACAAATAATGAGTAAATTTACCCACATTACTGCCTGCTAAGGACCAGATGATTTTTTTTTTGTCTTAATTTTGTCTTAATTTTAAACCTCAGAACTGAAAGCTTTCATGTCACATGACTGTGTCTCTATAACAAAATACAGAAACGTTTTCGATATAAAGTTAAAGTCATTTCTTCAAATACTTTGAATAACTTTGGGAAATTTTTTGGAAGGTTTTAAACTGCGTTTAAAATAAGTGCCTACTTGAGACCACAGAGTGTGCTCACTTTTATTCACTGTTTCAGGATTGAGGCTAAACCGAGCAGTCAGTAGTCTGTTACAGGCTGAAATGAAGAGTGGTATCTTGTCAGATCTTGATGAAGTTTAGCAGACTTCTCAAACCTTTCACAATGGGTGCTTTATTAGAAAGTGGAACCACAAACTAATACTGCACTGTTTAAAGCTGAAGACGTAGGTCTCTACATTTATTCTTATCCAAAAGTGGCAATAATTATGATAATCTTAAATATAATCTGCTGTTTTGTTTTCTTTGCATTTTTTGTTCATATACATGTTCAGTTTAACAGTGAGGACATAATGGACAACATAATTGGTTTATTATTTTTAACAGCGTAGGTTAAGTAACTTTAGTCTGATTAGACAACATGCAACAGCTTGTTAAATAGTTTTCTGTTATAGGCTTTTATTTTTCCATGCACCCGCTGCTGACTGAGAACAGCTGAGTTATATTTCAAAGGCTTTGTAAAATACTCCCGTTTGAAAAATAGGTACAGTAGTCCTAAAAAACACACTTGACTGTTGTAAAGAGACAGCGAAGGTCAACAGCAGCTCAAATATAAATAGTTTTCACAAGGTGTGAAAGACAGCTGCAGGTGGGGTATGAATGTGTATGCTTTCAGACTGCCTGTAGCTTGGACTGTGGTAGCTTGTGTCCCTGCTGTGACTGGAACATCAATATTGCACTGGTAAGAACAAAAAAAAAAAAAAAAGCTTCCTGTGTTGGTCCACAGCCTCAATGACCGCCGAGTGACAAATAAAATGCTACATATTTCCATTATAGTTCACCTGAAATTCCAGAGTAACGTAATGATCCTTTAATAAATAAATAAACCTCAACCGTAAATTTCCTACATATATATCTTTACAGTATGTACAGTGACACATCCATGGCTCCTGAACAGTGTCAGAATCCAGATGGGCGGACATTCAACTCAAATGGAAACAAAGTGTTTGCATCCAAAATAACCTGCCACCCGCAGCACGACAGAACCTCACGCCAGGACTTCTCTTACTTTAGCACATTGTCCGAAGTTTTGGTAGCATGCCCATTTTCGTCTCATGCAACATTCAATTAATATCACGTATTCAACGAATCAAAGTCCAGTCGAAGCGTTAAGAAGATTGCTCTCAGTACACACTATTTCTCTTTCTCACTAAAGCCTGGATACAGTCTATATCAGGGGTGTCAAGCGAAGGGGACAGGTGTGCACAGGTGTTTGAAAGAAGCACTAGTTGTCTTTTTTGGTCCTTTGAACTGTCCTACTTAACATTTAGAAAGCTGTAGCGTCTCACTTCCAACTTAAAAATGACTGGACATATGTGATACACATATCTAGCTTGAATTGGTCATATACTTTCAGAAGACATTGCTATCTCTAATTTTTCTTTCTTTAATATAACTAAATGCTACTTATCTATACATTCATGGATACAGTGCAAACAGGAACTGCTGTTAGCTAAGACAATTTCTAAAATGCTTTTCATGTGGCCAAAAAGAAAGAAAGAAAGAAAGAAAGAGTTATCCCCTAGCCTTAGTCTGTGGTTCTCACATATCAGCACAAAGCTAATTAGCTTCCTTTAAAAAATACTTACTTGAATGTTTTTCTGATTCCTCGGAGTCTTCTAACTACTCTGGTTATGTGAGAGTTATACTTTATGGGTATAGAAATCAGGTATTTTCCATATGTCCAATACTGTAAGATTGCATGACAGGAAAAATGAAATTAAACTTAAGGAATAAAACATGTTAAAGCCCACATTATTTTCACAAATTTTCAAAGAATTATAGATACTGCAATTTCAAAGCTTAAAGAATAATCAACCACCAAATAGAAAAATAGTCATTTTAGGAGGATATAGGGTGTGGGGGTGGGCAAGCAGCAGTGGGGGAAACACAGTTTCAGATTTTGAAAGCCCCTGGTCAAAAGCCTCCTTTAGAGTTCCTCGTTAAGTGTTTGGCACATGTAATTACATTATTTTTCATATCCGGACCAAATCCACAGATGTGTGCATACCTGCATGTATAGTATACCATGACATAACTAAAAACTGTCATGCCCTACAGAGGTGTTCAAATGTAGCATCATGAGATGGTAACTACAGCATACTCCACTGTAAACTAGTGCAAAAAAGAATAATGAGGTTACACAGTTGATTAACTACAGTAATTTGGCTTTTGTGGTAGTTTCAAGACATTCTTGATCACACAGAGTGGAAACAGATGCACTTTTGTGTCGTGTGGAAGCTGGGCATAAAACAGCAGCACAGTAAAAATGAACCTGACGAGCAGTACGGCTGCTTCACACATCCTTAAAACTAAAGGCTTAAAGGACAGATTCACAATTTTTCATGCTTCAGAATTAGCCAGATCCTTATCTGAACACTGAAACTGTTAGAATGATATAAGTCTATACAAAGAATACACATGTATAATCATACATCTTTTGTTTAGACTTCCAATGCATGCAAAAATACATTTGAAATGTTGCTTGTTATTATTATAATGAACTTTTTTTTTTTTTGACAGTTTGGGTTAAAATATTACAGTAAGTGAATGATTTCCAAGTCTCTGTCAGGTCATGCCAAATTAATATAGAGTATGTATAAAAACAAATAACTTAAAAAACTAACTGTATTAAAACAATATTATTATTATATGAGAGGTAATTAAGGTAGATTTTAAAGATCAAGCATATGGCCCTTAATAAATCATCTTTATAAACACTATTTTAATCATATGTCTGGTTTTTGTTATCACCAAAAGTTGGTTCAATTTCTCTGAATCCATCTTTCCTTCGAGCACAGCTTTCTTTTCCCCATCACTAGCCTGCATCTAAAGCTATCTAAAATAATATAATAATAAAATTAATGACCATGTAATCTATGCACTTGGAAGTGATGCTGAATTAAGAACCTGCTGTTGCATAGTTGAGCTTTGTCAAACCACAATTTTGTGTAATTAGCTTCAAATTTTGTTTGGTTTATTGAAAAAGAAAAGTGAACAAACCATTATAAATGGCAGTCTGTAGTCAGAGATTGTAGTCAACTTGTAAAATACTGGATGCTATTCTGAACCACTTCACAGAATGTCAAACACTCATAAACTAAATTTTTGGGGCTGCAGAGTCAGTCAGTTAGTTTTTATATTCATATTTCCAATCCATCCAGATACATTTCTTGAAATATAATAATTATTTACTCTTATATGATTATTTTATTTTCAGCATCAATTAATGGTGGCACAGATAAGTTAAAAAAAAAAAACAAGGTCCCAGTGAAGTCAGTACACCACAGTCCAAAAGAAACCTGTTTTGTTTGAGAAACACAAGGACAGAGGACCAAGAATCGAGCCCTGATGCACACTTCAGGACATAGCACCAAAACAGGCCCTACCCTGAATGCTTTCTACAGTGTATATGTCTTCTACACTTACTTGAGACAGTCCAAAGGTATCCTGTGTTTCCACCAAGTTGGTCCTGTACCAGGACCAGGAAATATCTGTTATTAGAAAGCAAACCACTGCCACTAATTTGAGAAGGTCCCCAAGAATGGAAGACTTACCGGAGAGGCTGCCCAGTACTACTGTAGATGCAGATGGGCTTTTGGTGAATTTGTAGTATAGGTTCAATAATATCAGACTAAACTCAAGAATTGCTCTACTCCAACATTGTTCAAATATGCCTATAGCTGTGGAACCCTTGACTGAATTTAGGTAGTTTTTGAGATATAAATTAAAAAGCCTTGTCATTCAGTTTTGTGTAGCCCTTAGTAGACCATTCTGAAAACTGTCTGAAATTTGTCCAGAGATACTTTTTCTATGTTAGCATATTTACACATTTTTGCCAAAAATAAGGATAGTGGATTTTGTCCACTATCACCTAAACTGGAAGCACATTGGGCAGGTTTTTCTTCATGGCTACTTAGAACAGGAGGTATTCTTGAAAAGAAAAAATCAGTTTCAGTGTTCATACAAGCACCTGACTTTTTTTTTTCCAAACCAGAAATGTATTTTTACCTATCCTTTGAAACGTGAGAATGGTCAAAGCCCAAAAAAATCTGCCTTTTGTGTGCCCGTTGTTTGTGTTTTTGTTAGTGGGGGTTGTATTAGAGATGTGAGGTGGCTTCTTCTTTTACACCTGCATATGGAAATATGCAGTTCCAACAGACTGAAGCAGCAAAATTATATTTTCACTGCAAAGTGAAAGAGAGGGCACTGGGGACTTCCACATTCATCACCAATAATTCATGTTAAGTCATTTCAGCATTCAAGCTGAATCACTTCGGCTCATTCTTCAGTCCATTTGGTGCAAATACTGAAATACATTTGTCAGTGAAAGCTCTCCCTTCCAGTTCAGTCTGAAATGAAACAAGCTCCAGGTCCATCCTGCATGATATCCTATGAGCAAAAAGAGCAAAAACCCAGGAACCGTCAAAAAAGTGTCTCCCAGCAGCAGCAGGTATGGGAAACAGAACACCACCAGCAGGTGGATCAGAGGTATTGCAAGCAGATGAATCTATATAAAGGGATAGTTGCTGTGGACTGTACAGAGTCTCAGTTGTTGCGTTATGCTGCATGCCCTGTTTTTCTGCCTTTTGTTCCCTCTGCAGTTTAAGTGTCTTGTGGGATATTAAGGCCTTGGATGGCCCAGAGGCCACACTGAAACAGCAAATACTACAGAGTCACACAGGGTGGAATGATATCTGAAGTGGCAACCTGCTAGCAGTAAAATAACAGGGACAATACAAAACTGATCTGTGACTAAGACAACAAGAACGTTCCTCTGTGATACAACATATTTCACAAATCCAGCTCTTACTTGTTCAAAGGATCAGTTCATCCAAAATACATATTTCTTTACTCGTGTCTTTTGGTTTTCTAGAACAAAGATTAAGTTTTATTTTCAAAACTCTGCCAGCACAGTACAGTGAAGGTAAATTGTTTGAGGTGCTCACATATTTAGCATTACACTAAGTTAAATGCTAATGTCATCGTGCTATCATTTGTCCAGTAACAATGCCGTGAGCTTCATGTTTCCCATTTGTTAGCATGGTGCATAATATACTGAGTATTTGGGCCAGCTGAGAGGCTGATATTTCCAACCTTAGAGCGGTGGTTGAATGAGTCCTAGCTAAAATCCACAACAGGGATTTCCACAGGTCCAGAATTTTGGACTTTATCTGAAAAGGACATGTGGAAAACTTGAAATTGAAATATTTGGTTATGTGTCTAAGAAAAATTAATTTGTTTCCACCCCTTGTGCAAACAATAATAGCTAAGATAAATGAAAGCCGATGATACGCCGCATGCTCAGTTTCATTATGTTCCACTCACGTAGTGATAAATGGATCTAATACAGTACGAAATGAAGGTACATTTTTTAATACTTGCATGAGAGAAAGTAGTTCCACCAAAATTTCAATCATCTTAATTTTCAGATACCTCTGGACAAATAAATGGTTTAATTAATAGTAATGAGAAATCAAAGGATCCTGTGGCAGGAAAGTAACTCGTGTCTAATCTAACAACCGACTGGATGGACTTTGTGTGTGCTTGCTCTCAGCTTGTTTTACACATGTTTCCGCAAGTTAAATTAGTTACTAATATAATCTTCTTTTGGCACAATCTGCATGAACTGATCCTTTACGGTAAGGTCTCCATTTGGTTTTCTCCTTACTTTGTGTTACATTGTGAGGATGTTCTACACTTATTGCCAGTCACAGCCGTGTTCCTAAACAGTGGGAAAGAAACTCAAGTAAAATTCGCTGACCCTTTGCCACGGCTGCCGAACGACCTTGGCCTCATGATTGACTGTCTGAAGATGAATCTGCAGTTTGTCCTGAGCTCATGAGTGTGAATGCTTGGACAGTGCATTGCTTGAAAAGGAGAAGAGAGGGGCTCCCGTTAGACGAGATTAATTTAAGGCTTACAATTTTGTTTTTAATCCTTCCATGTAATTTTTTAAAATAGTGGTATATCCTATAAAAGTATAACTGTAAAAGAGTCATGCTACAGAACTGTTTTATTCTCTAGATCCCACTTGGCCTGATTAGTCCACTCCTTCTGGATAGATCCCTGCTTATCGCTCCTTCCTAATCTCTAATAATTATGTGTTACTCATGCTATACCCTCTGTGTATTGATTTCATAGACCCGTCATCCACATCCTCCTATCTTTCCTCCACCTTTCTATCTTCTATCTTTATCCAGCCCAGAGATCATAGTGGCTCAGACAGCGTCCTTTATACCAAAGTTTTTTTCTTAAACCTTACTTGGGGCCAAGTAAGCCTCCACTGCCCTCCTTGGTGCTGCTGCTGCGGCCCCAGCACCCCGCAGCTATACTCATACTCCTCTGTGCTGCTGCAGCGACCCCTCTGTCCCGCTCCACTTCACACTGGCTGAGCGTGCGCTCGGTCCGGCCCGGCAGGTTAGGTGAGCCAGACCCCGACCCTCCAGGCTGCTGAGAGGAGATGGTACGAAAGATGTGGTTGCGTTTGCGGAGAAAGTCTCCTCCGGCTGCACCCAGAGCAAAGCTGCCCTTGCGGAGGACCATGCGGGTACTGGCAGACTTGGCTGGGCGAGACCTTTGGTTGTATTCCAGCTGAGACAGGTGGGAAGCATAGCCATCCAGGATGAACTGGAACAGATTAAGGGTCAATCAAATTTGGTTTACTAAGCTTTTATGCACAGAGAGAAGGTCCCCTGTCAGAGCCTAAACACACAACTAATCATGAGAACCTTTCATGGCCTATAGAAAACAGCCCTGGAAGCTAGACCTACTCAGATAATGTATTTTCTGAAGCACTTATTTTTCTTTCATTGTGGGCTACTTTATAATTCAGCACAACCCTTTCCTATCAAGATTTATTGCACACCTGGCACTGGTGCTGCATTTTCTTCGTGGGCTTTCCCACTATGTAGATATGAGACGGAGGAAGGCCAATAGACGTATACACTGAGATGTCCTTGGTGGAGCCATAGGCTGCAAAGATCCTCATGTGGGCCTATTCAAAGACAAACAGTTTGGCTTTTTAGACACTGGAAGGATTTTGTTGTATCGCTGTTCCAGACTCTCCCCGGCCCCACTTACCTCGTTGATGAGGGACTTGAGGAAGTTGGCTTTGTGTCGGAGGGGGTCATGCACCAGGCCGTCGCAGAAAGAGACGATGCCGTGAGGAAAGTTATGCTGGGAGAGCCAGGCTACCACGCGCTGCTTCTGCATGTCAGGACGACCTGTGACATACACTATCAAATAACCCAAGTCCTGCCAGTACCTGCAAACAATGAGGAATAAAAATCAGAAGGAGAAGGAGTCACATTTAGATTAGCTGACTGATACTAAAGATAAATGAAGATGACTGTCTATGTGTTGTTCAGAAAATCAAATATCCTTTCATTCCGTCACATAAATATGCACAAGATACAGCACCAGTCAAAACTGTTTTGGATTGTGTGATGTTTCTGACCAGCTTCTGAATTGCTGTGTTGCTTTATTTATTTATTTAGCAGTACTAATCCACTCTAATCTGCCAGCCCCTCTTCCTGTCACTCGTGAATAAGATCCTGTGAATTTGGGCTAACATACTGTATACAAGGGATGGACTTTAGGCCAGACTGAAATCTGGTCTCTAGCCAGTCGGTCAAAATGTGAGATTTGTGGTTCTGTGTGAGATGCAGAGAAGGTGAACAGCTCATATGTGCATGTGTGATTCCCACCATGAAGCACGGAGCAGAAGCTGCCTACACAACATCCTGCAGCAGTCTGGTTTGGGACAGTTTTTTTTACTGGTACTACTTAGATGTTGTATACTATCTATTAGTACAGAGTAGTACTCCTATAAAGCATGCTGGTATTCTCCTTACCTCACCACATCCACAGCCCCAGCTCGAACCTTAGGATCACTCCCCATTATAGACACACTGGCAGCAAATGACCCGTCAATGCTGAATACAACAAACTCCGTTCCTCGTGGTACTATAGTAAGGTAGCTGTCTGCAAATGTGTGGTCGCCCCTGTTAGAGAAACAGCAGAGGAGAGGCTGGTAAATATGAAGGAACATACATGTACCTCTTTTTGTGAAATGACTACAACTTAGCATACCTGACCACCATTTTGACAGGATACACCCCGATACCCAGCCTTCTGCTCTCAGGGAGTACGTAAGAGACGCGTCCACTGTTGTTAGTGAGCTCTGTGTCAAAGTGCACCCACTCTCCAGAGGGAGGCTGGGTCATGATGTGAATGTCAATCTGCAAGAATCAGAAAAAAAACAAACCCACAGCACTGCTTGAATACAAAGCATCTGTCTTTTGTTTTTTGGTTCCAAGCATGCCAAACATTTCAGTCTTTACCTTTTCTCCGGTCAGTGTGACCATGTCCAGAGGACCGTACATGAAACGTCCCATCAGCGCCTGCGCTCCGTCCTCGGTGAACACGGCGTCATTCACACGGTGATTAGCTGTCACATTCTGAGAGGAAGCAAATGAAACAGGAAATCAGTTTCCCTTCTCTTCTTACTGTTTTTGCTGCCAAAATCAAGAT
The DNA here is from genome assembly GCA_024447675.2 of Pterophyllum scalare. Lineage (NCBI taxonomy): Eukaryota > Metazoa > Chordata > Actinopteri > Cichliformes > Cichlidae > Pterophyllum > Pterophyllum scalare. Next base: position 152,107 of record JAMQGT020011886.1, on the reverse strand, counting down.
GAGAAAAGCTTGACTGACATGTTAATAGGCTCATCTAAGGTGCCCTCAGAATCTTTAGGACTACTGTTTCTACTTAGTCAACTTTTTGGTGATTTTATTTAGTGGGGAAATGACTGAAATGTTCAGCTGAAGTAAAATACAATTAAAAAAATCACAAATAAAAATTCGGACAAATGTACAGTAGTGATTGTTTAACCCTTGTAACCATTAGATGTTGCACTATGTTGTAAATTTTAGTCCAGTCCACATTTAGTGGTCCAGGATGAAGGCTGAGAGAATTCATGGAACACAAACAAGAAAGAAAAGTTTAACTTTGTCTGTTATTTTGTGAGATTTCTGTTGTATTAGATGTTATATTAGACGGTATCATTTAAAATATTTATGCAATTTCCAGTCTTGTGCTTTTTTGTGACATATCAATTCCCCAGAGCTCTAAAACAGAGCTGGGTGGTGCATATCTACCTCAGCCCATACAGCCACAGCAGTCGTATTACTGGGAAATACAGCAGCTTCAAATAAACAAGAATTGTCCTTCTTTGTTCAAAATCACTTTTAATCTCTGCATTATTCACCTAAGAAGATGCTCTGGTCGATGATCAGTCAAAGATAACGCAAAGAGAGACCCTTTGTAGATGAGATGGAAATAGTTTATTGTGTTTAAAGCTTTGCTAGTGAGATTATGTGTTGCTTTGTGATATGGATGTTTTAATCCTGTGGTAATTACTAACACTTGAAACCACTTAATTTGTTCTTACTGATGGTAAATCAGGTCACAGGATCAGCAGGCTCCCCAAAGAACTTCCATGTGTTAGCAGTTTGTGTTGATAAAGGAGTCTCTCAGGGGCTCTTATGTTGGATTTTCCACATTGTTTTTTTTTCTTCATTTTATGCTACTGCTGAAATACCTCTGAAAACAAACCTGTGCCCTTCTAAAATATAACAGAGAAAATCTGCACAATCGCCACATCTACATTTAAGAATTTCTACCTTCCCTTTGTCTGGTGGAGACGCACCATAAAGACATCTTACCCGAAGTTTAACGTGAGTCCTCTTTCGGAGCCATTTTTCTCGAGGTTTTGAAGGAGTGAATTCAGACACTTCTTTACCATCCAGCTCCAAAATACTGGAATTCTCATGTCTCATTACCTGCAACAGAAAATGAAAAAAAAAATGACCCAGAATAGTGGAAATGCTGTGCATGAATGTACATGATGGAGTTTCTGCTCTCTGTAATGCTTCTGGACCAAAAAAAAAAAGAAATCTTGAAAGTCTGTTAAGCTTATTGCACCAGATTTTCTGTAAAGGAATGGGGCTCAATATTCAAATAAAAATTTTGAAATATAATATAGACCAAAATATGGAAAATCAGAAGACTCGGGCAACAGTAAATGTACAAAGTTTTTAGCAATTTCTAATCTAACACTAATCAGAAGAGCCTCTCTCATATCATGTGAGATTCAGAGGAGTCCACAACGTCGGCAGGATTATTTCTCGGGAAACATTAATATCTGTGCCGTATTTCATGGTAATCCATCCATCAGTTGAGATATTTTAGTATGGAGAGGTGGAACAGACCTAGATTGTCACCCGAGGAACTACATAATTTAAACACAGAAGTGAGAACCAGCGATTAAAGCTCTCAACACATTTTCAAGTCTGATCAAAGGAATTAAAATCAATTGAAAGAGAACCTGTCTGAGTATAAATGAGACAACATCCGTAGATTCCCAGTAGGAGGCATGGAAGAGATGAGGCAGAGCCACTGTTGGAAACGCTGTCAGGGCATCGGGACAGTACAGGGTGTAGTCCATCCTTTTACTGCCCCACCACCGAGAGGCAACTACAGCAGCGAGGGGGGAAAGCACACAGTCAGAGCATCCACGTGCTGATCTGAGTTTATGGTGTTTTTCAGTGACGGTTTGACTAAGAGACAGTAGGGTTAGATCTACAAACATACAAACAGAAATGCACAGTGGTGAGAAGTAGAAAGGTTTAAAGTGCACACTTGTACAAAAGCAACTGTTTACTCTCTTTTTTTTGGCTTGTAGTGGTTCCTAAACTTAATCAGTGATGTATCCTCACAGCCATCAAATATCTCTCCATCTACACCACAGTATGCTCCGAACAATGGTCCCAATGAATGCTATTATAAACTCTTATATATGTGACACATTGTGCTGAAGCTACGCTTCCACTCTGTGTTGTAAAAGTAAATATATTTTTGAATGCACTGCTTTTATCTGTGCACTGTTCATTCAATATATTTATGTTACATGATTTAACTGATGTGATGATATGATGAATTTAGTAAATGATCTTTGAAACAAAAAATAGTACATCCACATCAATTTTTAGTACCATTATTTTCCTACATAAAGGGGACATATTATGCTCATTTTTAGCTCCATTTATTTATTCTTGGACTCTTTCCATGATTCATTGTTCTAAATCATTTAAACCTACTCATAATGGGCTTTGGTGCAGTCCCTGTCTGAAACAAGCTGTTAGCTTGCTTCAGGCTTCCTTAACACAACTTTCTTGTGACTGGCTGCCTCTTGCAAACAGAAGGTTTGAGCAACAGGTGGGTGGGGCTTCCGCATGACTGAAATAACCATATTAGGGATATCTGCTCAGTGGTGTTATATAGATGTAAGAGCCAGGGAAAAAAAGTCTCAGACTGAGCATTTAGAGCAGTCTGAAGCCTGGGTCACGGGGATCACTTGCACATACCTCATTATTTGAAACTTTGGCCATGTTTAATATCAACATCCACCATGTCAGAAAATAAGGAAAACAGGTCCATGTTAATGCAAATGTATAGATACATTATTGTTAATTATTTATTGAGATTTCCATTTTCTGCCAACATCAAAAACACCTGCTGAGGTGCAAGTAAGCCTGGTTGGGAATCACTGTTGTAAAGGAAAACAATGGTTCTCAAGAAACCACACAAGTCTAACGAGGATTATGGACCTCCAATGTAATTACTGGAACTACTTGGGAGCACTATCTGAGAGAGAGGAAGAGGCCAGACGAGGAAGGAAAGAGCACAGGGAATGACCCTCAGATCCTCTTACTACAGCTCCCAGAGTACCTTTCTCTATGTTCTTCAGCACCCCGGGCGACGGGGGCGCCGAGGTGATGTCAGTGATGTCAGAAGTGACATCGGTGAGGTCAGAGGTCATGTCAGAAGTCATGTCAGAGCTAACGTCCGAGCTCTGCTCAGACTCCACACCGTTGGGTCTCGGAAAAACCTGACGAATTTTCTTGCGCAACCGAGGGGGTGTGCTCCGAGAGGCAAATCTATGGCAGGGTAGATGCAGCTGTGACAGCAGACTGGGCCTTTTAGCGTGGCTCACTTCACATTTGTTTGCTAAGAGGATGTTTGGAGGGAGGAAATGAGAATGTCAAAATGTCAACTCTCAGTTTCTAGAACAAAAATTAGGTCAGACACACAAGGGTAGAGGTCAACTTACTTGTGGCGATGTTGGAGGCAGTGTAAGAGTCAGCTAAGCCTGACACCTGGCTGGCTATGCTGGCCTCACTGGCTCTACGGTTGCAGCGAAGGTGAGGAAGCCCCGGTGATGCTGATGATGGGTGCTGGCCATCAACAAGAGTATGTGAGTGAAGAGTATCCGCTGCGGACACAGAGGAGTTCATGTCATATTCTTTATCCAAATATGATCAAATATTTCTATGATTATGAATAAATTAAACAGCAATTTAAACTTTGAGTGGTTATTAATCACTTGGGCAAGCATAAACAAGTTATAAATGCAACATATCACCTTTTAAGTTGTATATGAGGAATATTTATGGCCACTTGATAAATGTAAGTGATAGTCACTCTCTTTTAGCTCTGTCTTTGGTCTCCTGAAGGAAATATCAGCCTGTTTATTTAATAAATGCTCCACTAATTTCACCAGATAGTCACAGAACTATCATTTGCTGATGAGCAAACTTAATTTCTCTAAGAAGAAAAGAAAGTCTGAGAGTCTAAAGTGGCAGAAAAATATGCTACGAGAGCTGTTAGAGTGAACCAAAATGGTAAGGCTGCAACCAGATAGCTAATCAATTCATTGAAGCTCAAAATAAAGTCTGACAGAAAATTAATATGTTTAGTTTAGGGATATTATAGCAAATATATATGTTGGTTCAACCTACAATAAGATGTAGGAGATCCAGGACGTATTAAAACATCATTTTTGCTTTACCTGGCGCCCAAGCCTGCTGATATTATTGGCTGATATTATATATTTGCCAATCTATCATTATCAGCATTTATAACAGCCGATAAATTAAAATTTAAAAAGTAAAGAGGAAACAATCATGTCATGAGTGATGATGATGATGCATAGTTTGCCCACCAGGAGGCACTCTGCAACCTCCCTGTTGGCAATACACTACCAACACAGAAAGTAAATAACTCCACATAACAAATGTTAGGGAAATCTGTTTACGTGTCATGTGGATGAAAGAAAAAAATATTTATGGAAAATACTGAATATTGGATTTTTAAATCACCAAATCTAGTTTTAACCAAACCCAGACTGCGTTAGAAGAACAAAAACAGGATAAAGGAGATAAAGAGTACAGATGCACACTCTCTGTGTGGCTCTGGGAGGTCTGCCAGTTGAGGACAGGCACCGGGATGGAGGTCTCACTGACAGTGCTTTCCTGGCTGCGGTATGATGCTGTACTGCCAGACTCCATCAGAAGCTGAGGGTTACTCTGCACAGTCTCAACTAAGGAGCCAGACAAGGGATAGAAAAAAAAAATCTCAGCAACTTGTATTTTATAAAATTCTGCTGCAGTGAAATGTCTCAGGAAGTGTGTATTTCTGTGTGAGTGTATGTGGACTCGCCCAAGAGAGCTGAGTGTCCATCACCGAGAGGAAAGCGCTGATAGCGGGGGACACTAAAGGGAGGCAGCAGGTAGAACCGCTTGTCCAGGAGAGGCTCGAGACGGGAGGCGGAGGGGTCGGCTGCGTGAAACAAGTTGTAAACCTGCTGGCAGGCTGGACGCAGAGCCGACACTGGAGAAGGACACACAGCGAGAGCTGAAAAGAGGCTTTAAATGAAGAGCCTGCTGTGACTGGTAACACAGGACACTTCCAACGACAAACACTCAATGTGTTTTTTTACACTCTGCTATTGTTTCTTCACATACTTCAATACAATCAAATCATTTCAGGCTTTTTTCAAAATAGGTATGAGAGACCAGGGCCAGCCACACATGTGAACTGTAGCCTCTGTTTCCTGTTCTCAGCTGGCAGGAGGGGCACCCACTGCGGTCTAGTTACTGTAGCCCATCTGCATCAAGGTCCGATGTGTTTTGCATTCAGAGATGCTCTTCTATATACCTCGTTTGTAAAGAATGGTTCATTGAGTTACTGTTGCTTTGCTATCAGCTTCAAATAGTCTGGCTATTCTCCTCTGACCTCTGAGGACAAGTTATTTTCACCCAGAGAACTGCCACTCACTGGATACTTTGTCTTTTTCAGACCATTTTCTGTAAACCCAAGAAACTCCTAGTAGCTCAGCAGTTTCTGAAATACTCAGACCAGCCCATCTGACATCAATGTTCAGTTACCTTTCTTTCCCATTCTGATGTTCGGTTTAAACCTCAGCATGTCTATTGACCATGTCTATAAGCATAAATGCTTTGAGTTGAACAGGAATACCTAACAAAGTGGCTGCTGAATGGATGTAAAGTGTATCACAAAAGTGAGTACACCCCTCACATTTCTGCAGATATTTAAGTATATCATTTCATGGGACAACACTGACAAAATGACACTTTGACACAATGAAAAGTAGTCTGTGTGCAGCTTATACAACAGTGTAAATTTATTCTTCCCTCAAAATAACTCAATATACAGCCATTAATGTCTAAACCAGCAGCAACAAAAGTTTGTGTGGCCACCATTATTTTCCAGAACTGCCTTAACTCTCCTGGGCATGGAGTTTACCAGAGCTTCACAGGTTGCCACTGGAATGCTTTTCCACTCCTCCATGATGACATCACGGAGCTGGCGGGTATTCGAGACTTTGCGCTCTTCAACCTTCTGCTTGAGGATGCCCCAAAGATGTTCTATTGGGTTTAGGCCTGGAGACATGCTTGGCCAGTCCATCACCTTTACCCTCAGCCTCTTCAATAAAGCAGTGGTTGTCTTAGAGGTGTGTTTGGGGTCATTATCATGCTGGAACACTGCCCTGCGACCCAGTTTCTGGAGGGAGGGGATCATGCTCTGCTTCATTATTTCACAGTACATATTGGAGTTCATGTGTCCCTCAATGAAATGTAACTCCCAACACCTGCTGCACTCCTGCAGCCCCAGACCATGGCATTCCCACCACCATGCTTGGCTGTAGGCATGACACACTTATCTTTGTACTCCACACCTGATCACCGCCACACATGCTTGAGACCATCTGAAGCAAACAAATGAATCTTGGTCTCATCAGACCATAGGACATGGTCCCAGTAATCCATGTCCTTTGTTGACATGTCTTCAGCAAACTGTTTGCGGGCTTTCTTGTGTACAGACTTCAGAAGAGGCTTCCTTCTGGGGTGACAGCCATGCAGACCAGTTTGATGTAGTGTGCGGCGTATGGTCTGAGCACTGACAGGCTGACCCCCCACCTCTTCAGTCTCTGCAGCAATGCTGACAGCACTCCTGCGTCTGTCTTTCAGAGACAGCATTTGGATGTGACGCTGAGCACGTGCACTCAGCTTCTTTGGACGACCAACGCGAGGTCTGTTCTGAGTGGACCCTGCTCTTTTAAAATGCTGGATGATCTTGGCCACTGTGCTGCAGCTCAGTTTCAGGGTGTTGGCAATCTTCTTGTAGCCTTGGCCATCTTCATGTAGCGCAACAATTCGTCTTTTAAGATCCTCAGAGAGTTCTTTGCCATGAGGTGCCATGTTGGAGCTTTCAGTGACCAGTATGAGAGAGTGTGAGAGCTGTACTACAAAACTGAACACACCTGCTCCCTATGCACACCTGAGACCTAGTGACACTAACGAGTCAACCGGTCGCAGCAGATGACTGCCCCTCCCTGAGCCTGGTTCTGCTGGAGGTTTCTTCCTGTTAAAAGGGAGTTTTTCCTTCCCACCGTCGCCAAGTGATTGCTCATAGGGGGTTGTTTTGACTGTTGGGTTTTCTCTGTGTTATTGTAGGGTCTTTACCCACAATACAAAGCACCCTGAGGCGACTGTTTGTTGTGATTTGGCGCGATATAAATAAAATTGAATTGAATTGAATTGAGTCACATGACATTTTGGAGGGGAAATGACAAGCAGTGCTCAATTTGGTCATTTATGGGTGTAGTCTCTTAGGGGTGTACTCACTTTTGTTGCCGCTGGTTTAGACATTAGTCTTATATCTCAGAGTTACACCTGTAACATTATGCTGCACCATTTGACCCAGTGCAGTCCAGAGAAGCCTTGACGAGTAGATGTAAAAATGCACAATAAAATGACACACAGCTGTGAAAACATTACAACTTTTGATACCAGCCTATAACGTTTTAGTTTGTATTTCACTTCCTCCTATATTGTAGTAGAAAACCATGAGAAATAAACAGCTGCATAAACAAAGAAATTAAACAAAACAACTATCATGATATCTACATAGAAAACAGTCCAGATGTTAACCCAACAGCTGCAGGTCGAGTAACCTCTTTCTATAAAACCTCAAAGGACACAGAGCAGTCAGACTTGTGGCTGTGTAAGCTCTTCTATCACGTATTTGTCTTTTTCAGCCTTTGAGATCAAAAGCATGACTTCTGACCCTTGACACCTGCTTCCCAGCTGCTGGAGATATGCATTTCACACAGGAAGAAACCCCATGTGTTACAAATAGCCACTTCCTGCTTTGACCTGTGTGATACATCATAATAAACCAGAAGCAAAACACTGATAGCTGCAAAAAAAAGAGGAGAAAATCCTTCCTCACCATCTAAAGTTGGTACCACAGTCTTCCTCAGTGCAAGCACCAGCCCCAGAGGAGAGCCAAACAGGAAGAAGTCAGTCACCTCAAATTCGAATTTCCCCAAGGATCCTCCCTCCAACATGGTGCTGCTGCTGGAGCGCCGGGATCCAGCCTCCCTGTGGAGTACACTGGAGTGAAGGCTGCTCAGAGAGAAAAAATATAACACACATTAGAAGAAATTTTTGAACAACTAATGGCATTTGTTCCAAGTTCTGTGTCTCACCTGGACAGGAAGGCTTGGTGGTGTTTGATGGTGTCCAGCTCATACGTGGAGGAGTCGCTGCGTTTGCGTGGGAGTTGCTTCTTGGGGTCATCAGGCCCAGAGCAGTGAGGGATGTCAATGTTGCTGCGGCTGAGATGGCGGCTTCCTTCGAGGGATGGCGAGGAGGAGGACGAGACGCTGTTTATGACGATACCAGGCGAAAGAAGGTCTGTGTCCTGGGAGAAAGGAATGAAGGGGACACAGTCAGATGTGTGATTAAAAGTTTTTCCTCAAGGTTTTAGCAAAGCTACCAGCATGGTTCAAGGAATCGACCCATCAACCTCCTCTTTCACCACTTTGCTTGTGTCTTCCATGATGCACGGGGACCCTCATGCTTCATGCTGCTCAGATAGGTTCAAACTGTAGGCCCTTGATATTCATTTTATTTCCTTTCATTTCCTATTTGGTATTCTGTTTCTTCTTTGGAGTTGCTTAGGTGATTGCAGTAGGCATGCTGCACTTTCACACTGTGGGTTAGTTGCCCATCATTTTGACTTTCACTATATTTTGGCAACTATCAGGTGCATGGTCATGAAGTTTTGCACCAACATTCACAGTCCTGAGATTCCTCAGAAAAAAATAATAATAATTGAAGATCTTATGTTGCATCAATGACAAAAGAAGGAAAACATGTTACCGTAGTGAGTTGGAACTGCAATGAGAACTTCAATTTTTTAAAGATGAAAATTAAGGGTGGTTTAGTTTTTGACAGTTGCTTTATTATTTCTATGTACGAGAACAAAATATGAAAAGGCATTTACCGCGTTACAAGATCATTGCACGTCTGACTTTTTCCCACATTTAAATTTTACCAGTATAGAAATCAAAAATTCCCCAAGTACCCATCAAGGGGAACATAAGGTCTTTGGTAACTCTCTGACTTTTTCTCAGGTAAGGGTGAAAATATGTGGCAACCACTGCATGAATCATCCCCTCAGAATGAATTTTAGTAGCCATTAGTTGGGTTCATGACCAAATAGTGCACCTCCAAAACTAATTACAGTCTCATCATAATTGCATGCACTTTGTAATTATTACCCTACTAATATATTTAACATTATAATATACTGAACAGGCTGCACTATTTTAGCATTTAGCTCAAAGCCCTGCTGTGCCATGCTGTGTATAGTCTCACAGATGCACTAGCATGGCTTCAGTCTTGTTACATTTACTGTATGCATTTTCTTCCCATTTTCCCCCTAAAGCCATATGTTTTAGCACACTGCACTGCATTTGACAACACATTACTTGAAATGAATAAGCCACACCATTGATTGCTTTCTCACGGACACACACAGATGAAAATTGTCAGACAAGTTTAAATAAAGCAAGACTGCACATTAATGTGAGAATGAAATGCAATGAACATGTTGGCTAGTTTTGTGCGTATTTTAGCATAGCCAGACACAGCTGCTGGTATCATCAATGGACTGTATATAGAAGATGGATGTAGCCACTGTGACTTCACCTGTTGGTTTGCAAAGTCACATTTTTGAAGCCTCGAGCTGAGCATTTTAGCTATCAGCATTTGAGCTATTTGAAACTGAGGGACACTGCACCGTTACGGGTAAGCCTGTCTTTAATCGTACCCTGTTTCATCGTCCTCTTTGACACCAGTGGGGACCATAATGTGCAAAATGAACACGTTGGGCAAGTGTTTACCAAGACTTCTTTACAGACTTCTTTTTAAAAGTCAGACGTTTTCAAGACTTCAGTACTGGCTTCACTTTTTAGACCCAGAAGCTACAGCCATCTTTTATATTCAATCTGCAGTATCAACAGCCTGGTGTGACGTCAGAGAATTGAAGTTGATACCTGGACACTAATGGCACTGCCCCGTCTGCTGCTGTTTTGGCTTTCTGATACCGTCACAGAACTGCTGCACAGCGCATCAAAGCCCAGAATGCCCCCAACACAGTCCCCAATAACACACACCTGTATGATAAAGCAAAGCACAAAAACATGAATATGTACACAAATAAATCAGCTTTATCTGTACAAGCAGAGCCAAGGTACTGAGACAGAAGCCCAACCTGGCCATTAAAAGAAGCTCCTTCTAAAGATCGGATGAAGTCGCCGTACACCTGATTAGCTCGTAAGATGACGGTCGCCACAGCGTCTTGGTACTGCGGTGCAGAAGTAGCCAAAAGAGGAAGAGCGGCCAGCGGAATATGGTCCTGACTGCTGGACAGACAACTCTCGTCGTAGCTGTAGGGGCTAAGACTGCAGAGCAGAGAGAAGTGGGCTTTATGTATGTAATCGGGTCATCCATGTATAACTGCGTGTTTTTAAAATTGCTTTTTGCTCACTTGGACACTAGAGAGAATGCTTCGACACACACAGCAGGACAGGGGACCATTCGGATGGCAATGCGACCCAGCGCTGCGGGATAATGGACCCTCATCACAGTCTCAAAAGCCCCACTTAGCGTGTTTACATCTCCCTGCTTGCTGTTCTGTTCTCCTTCAAGGTAATGAAAGGCTCATTATTAATCACTGCCCAAAACTAAAATCATAAGATCAATAGAAGACCTACCGTGCTTACAAACATCTCCAAATTATGTCATTGTTTCCTCTTTATTGTTTTTTTGTCCATTTAAACAAATGAAACCACTAATCAGTAGACTTTATATATGCATACATATTTAATTTAAAGGTGCTTAACCACAATAAATTGTGAATTGCATTAGTGTACAGAGATAGAAGGTAATGCTAAACTTCTCTAATTAGCTTCCAAGAGGTCAGATTAACAGTATAGACACTGTTTTACTTACAACTTCAACCCTCAAGGTTTTTGAACATTAAGGTTATGTTCGCTTTATGTCATAAATTCAGTAGTTTGGGGTGGGGTTTTTGAATTGCTAAATAATTAATTAACCCAAAAACAGTCAAAAATAATTTATAAGGAATATAGCAGTTAGTTGGATTGTGGGGAGAATTTGCACGGTTGTTCTGTACCTGAGCCGGTGTCCAGTATGTTGCCTCCATGCAGGACCAGAATGAGGACGTGAATTTTGGAAGGCTGGAGACACTGCTGGGATGAACAGTCCTGCAGGTAAGACAGAAAGGAAAAAAGTGGGGAAAATAATGGTAGGTTGATAGGGATGAAGGAAGGAAGGAAGGAAGGAAGGAAGGGAGAACAGGAAAACAGTACTTAAAAGGAGAAGGACACTGTGACATGCAAGAGGAGGAGCTGGGACTCAGACCATCACTGTCAAAGATTTAAATAGTTTTCTGTAAATGAACAAGAAAGCATGAAATTTTCCTCTGAAATGTGCCATTAATTCAAAATAATCAGGTAAAGTATAAGTATATAACTATGCTCTAGAGAAGAGCAATGGTGAGCTAGCCACACTTAGATTTCATTTTAAAGAATCCCCGACGATGTTTTTGCCGGACAAGGAAAGCACGAATCTTAATATTTACTCATGAAATGAAACTTTTCGGTCAAGTTTGGCTCTGAACAGAGCAGCGACTGCGGTGGAGACTGGATTCTAATTTCACTTTACTGGCAGGGTGACAGGAAGCTAATGTAGAAGGAACAGCACCATCTACAAGCTCTTTAATTAAGAGTGTTAGTGTAGTGTAAATGCTACCTCTATCCGTGTCTCTTCATTGACAGCATACTCCCCAACCACCGACTCCTGATACAAGGTTTCTGTGAAAACATAAATCATCATCACTGATGAATAAAGATGACTTAAAGTCTGAGTCCTGTAGTTCTGTCGGTCATTGATGTGTAAAACATTTAGCCGCTTTCTGCGGCTGCTGTTAGAGCTACTTCTAGCTCATTCCTCTATTTGAGGCTGAATGACGTCTCTGTGACACTAAATTCCCCTCTGGTGCTGCAGAATGAGGTTGTAGTGACACAAACAGAGTAAAGCCATTGCAGACGTGTGTTAAACCTGCATGATGTTGTCATCATCATGCATCCTCTGATTCTTAAATAGATGTACTCCTCGTGTGTCACTTCTGGCTAAAAAATAAACAAACAAAAAACACGATGGCAAAGACCAAATGGCTTCAAAATGTTGTAGACCACCAGCCAATGGGTGATGTCATGGTGACTACATCCATCTGTGTTCACAGAAAGTGCATAGACATGAAGCTTGAACTGTGCACATTCATAAGTTTTCCATTTGGAAGTCTACCTGGTAACTGCCGTCAGGCTGATCCCGTAGTCTTCCTTCTTTTTCTGGTCTTTTTTTTTTTTTTTTTGCTTTCCTTAACATACACACGATGATACGTGTTTGTATCATCGTGTGCTATGTTAAGTGTGTATATTAACAGTGAGGCAGTCACTTACCTTGTCCTTCATCCTCCACTTCTATTGTTTCTATTTTGTCCATCAGATCGTTTGAGCTCCACTTGGTGATTTCCTTGGAAAATAGCTCTTCATTATCAGAAAAGTCCTCTGCAAGATACACAGGAGGGCTCTAATGTAATGAGACACTTCTCTGATCATCAAAGCAATCAGCCTCACAACACAGATTAAATAACCTAAATCACATCAAAGATGACTCCTGTTTATGCACTCTTTGAAAAGGCAGTCTATCATTTATGATTCTCAAAAGGCTGGCTCCCTTTGAAACCTCAAACCTCCTTAAAGTCTCTGAAGGTCTTTTTTTTTTAAAGACGTGCCTACAGAGCCCTGCCTCAGAGGTTCCTATTCCATGGCATCCAGTACTGATCAAAGGTTAGGCACTTAGATTTTTATTTTATTTTAGGATTTGTAATTAGATACCCAAAAAATACAAAAATGATCCGTGCTACCTTTCAAATTTAAGTCACCTTTCTTCCTTATTCTGAAGCTACACTGCTGTGACAGATTCGATATTTGCATTTATGAGCAGTTAAAAAGGTGAACCTAATAAAGTGAATGAGTATATGAAGGTGTCAGTGCACTCAGACTAGCCTTACAGTAATTATTATACTTTTTTTTCTCAGAAATTACACATTGCTAATGAATTAATAAAAGACACAATGTGATAAACATGTGAGGGCATTTAAAAATGAATTTGTATGACTCTGTATGGCAAAATAATTCCTCCAACTTCAATGGTCTGATAACATTCACTAATTAACATTTCAGCATTCATTCTTAGGTATAAATACCTACATGCCTGAACGAGAACATTAAGAGAAGCAAGCAGGATTAATAACCTTGAGTTTGTTCGGGGTTAATATTTATCAGCCCAACGACTCACAGATATGACAACACATTAATTAATCAAGATAACGCCCAAATGCCAAATTGAAAGAGGGGGTGCGGCTGAAATGTAAAACTCTTTAACACAATAGAAACTGTGCATGTGTAAAATACTGAATAAATCCACTGGCTCATGAGCTGTTAATAATGTATTTTAAGCTGATGCTTTTTACCATGAGCGTCGAAGAACTCATCGTCCGTGCTGTCATCTGAGTCCCGGGCAATGCTCTGCATCCTCCACTCTGAAATGCTCTGATGAGATGGACTGCCTGCACGCACAAAGATTAAAGTTGGTGTATCTCAGCTTATGTCAACAGTCACACTGTAATTCAAGATATCAGTACAAACATCATCATGTACGATTGTGGGGAAGACCAATAAAGGAGGCAAAAACCAATAAAGGAGGCAAAAACCAGAAGGGCCTCCTCACCTCCTCGCTTTGATGACCTGTTGGAGGATCTTGAGGATGTTGACCACTGCTTTGTGAGCTCCCCTCTTGTCTCAAGTGAATCTCCAAGCTTGCCTCCTGCTCCCTCTGCCTCTGCAGCCAAGGACGCTGTCTCTGCTCCCTGCTCCTGCTCCTGGCTAATGAAGGAGCTGTTGGCTTCCATTCCCCCTCCCTCATTCAGGCTGTACTGGGCCATCTTCTTAGCCAAAGCCAGCTGGGTCTCCAGCTCCAGCTGCCTGATGTCCTCGATGGTCAGGCCGTACCACTCGTCCTGCCAGCACCACGCCTGCCGGTGGGCTCGAACCATGACTTTACGCAGGCCTTCAGGAAGAACAACCACAATTTAGTGCTACAGTGAATTATTTAGGTGGGCTCAAAACTACAAAAGTGGTACGTGTGTTGTACCAGAAAGAAAAAAGTATTGGCTGGTATATTGGAATATTGGATTTTTAAATCACCAAATATCTGTATCAGCATCAATCCTATAATGTTTATTTACCCTTCTATGTCAGCTATTTACTATACCGTAAGTCTGCTGTGTTTCTTAATTTTAATTCAGCTATTGTTTTTTAACTGCTATAACAGATTTCCTAATTTCCAAAATCTGAGATAAAGTAAAAACTTATCTTTATTCATCTTTTTAGGATGCTGAAAAAACACTCATATCTATATCTAACCAGTGAGCAGAAACTCACTATAAATATATAGTCTGTCAAAAGAGATTTAACCCCATATATAGACACTCAAAACAAAGATGAAAAGTTAATCATATTATGCACCTCAAAGACCCAGTAAGCACGATTTAAAACAGCCATGTGTATCAGAGCTGGTATGTGATGAATTCATGAATCAGGGGAGATGCAGATGAAGACCCAGTGAAGGTTTTAGGGTAGAAGCTCAGTAAACAAGTGCGGATTAGCATAAACATAAAGTTCAGCGAAAGGCCGCAGTGGCTGTGCATGCAGTGGGAGTGTCGGGAAGAAAAATCACATTTTGTGATTGAAGATGTGCTGATTGGACTACTGGTTGAGAATATCAGGAAGATAGAGGAGCTGCTGCTTCACTAGTCTGGAAGTAAGTGCTGTGCGGGAGCGTGCCGAGGGCTGTGGAAGTGTATAAACACTCTCAGATCACAGCAATAAAACAGAAACAGACCAACACTGGCAGGAAATTAATCCAGTCTGCTCTGTTATCTCGGGGAGCCAGATACCTCTCTCTGCTCCTGCCTCTCAGACACTTTCTCAGTCAGGTAGCGTTTGCATTTTTATCTGCTGTGCTTCTATATTTACTTCTATTTTTCCTTAGATTTACCTCAAACTCCATTCCTTTCTTTTTTTCAGTACCTCCCACTCAGAGGGTGTATTTTTTACATTATCAGTGGTTAATCATTAACAGAAATAAGACATTTTCTTTGTAGACTTGCTTCCACAAAGACACCCAACAACAAAACCCACTTTCTTCCAGGATTATTCCTGAATTTGAAGGAGTTTGTTGACTCTTCAGAGTTTTTCCTCATTTTTCAGGAATATTTCTGTCTCCGTGGGTTTAACTGTAAGGTCAGACTCACATAAACACACATCCCCTCCCAGACATACCCACATCATGTATGAAGCGTTCAATCTTGGACTGCATGCCCCAGTATCTGAACTCCACTTTGCACAGCTTGTAGGCACACATGACAGGACTCTGGCCCAGATTCTGGTTGATCTCCTCAATCCAGTCCTCTGACAGCGGACCCCGTTTAGTTTTGACTGACTGATACAGCTTAGGGTCTTCTTCCACCAGGTACTCATGGGGAGGTATGTAGTCCTTGACTATGTCTATGGGGTCTACAAGGGAAACAAAAACATAATGAAATGCTAAACTGAGGCAGATCCAAGCAGCAGGTATGTCTCAATGTCCTCACCCACCTCAGGAACAGTGTGTGATTTTATGTGTGTGTGTTTTATGTAATCAGTCCCTGCAGGGAACGTGTTTGGAGCCGACTGCACATTTTCCCTGCACCCCAGTGAATTTTAGTATGCAGAGGCTCAACACAAGCTCTCACACTCCACAGCCTACATCCCCTCTGCATCACACTGTCAGCCCTTTCATTGCAAATAACGCTGTGTAAATTCGATTTCTGATCCTGCTTATGAGGAGACGACGACCAGGCAGCTGATCCCAAAGGCCCAATTTTAGAGTAATGGTGCCGAGGGTGAGTTTTTGAGTGTGCATGGTAATAAACTTACCAATAGTCCTCTGTCTTTTCTCAGCAGAGGATAGATTGAAGACATCCACTTGATTTCCAGTATCTGGTTTATAATAAGTCTCAATGTCTATAGAGAATTTCTCAACAAAGGGACAGGTATACCTGAGAAAGAAAAAGACATTATTGTTGCGGATGGAAAAGAAATATGATAAGAGCTGTACTCCGGGCGGCTGTGGCTCACGAGATAGAGCAGGTCATCTACAAGTTTGAAGGTCGGTGGTTCAATCCCCAGTTCCCCTAGACTGCATATCAAAGTAACCTCGGGCGAGATACTGAACCCTGAGTTGCCGTTGATGCACCCATCAGAGTGTGAGTGTGTGCGAATGTTAGATAAAGGGCTCAAGAACAGAAAAGAGCACTTGTATGACTGTATAGATGAATGGGTGAATGATTCTTGTAGTAAAGAAAGTGCTTTGAGTGCTCAAATGGAGTGGAAAAGCACTCTGAAAGTACCAGTCCATTTACTACAACATAGAAATTAGAATACATCGTCCATTAGTTCAGTTAGCTACAATCAAGAAAAAGCAAGTAATCTCAGTGCCTGCCCATATCAGCTGATCACTCAGCTGACAGCCTTGTATGCAAACAGTTGGTAAATCTCATATAGGCCATGCCATTAAAGCTGCTTTAAAACCCACCTTCACCCCAGCTAAAGGCTTCATGCTGTGTCTGATTTAATCAGTGTCATGCAGTCATTGATGCTCGCTCTGTTCTGCACTGGAGTCTTGTTGCTGTTCTCCCCAGCTCAGGCTTTCCATGTATGCACATTATAGGTGCGCGCTTCATTATAAATTCCACATATAGGTGTTATAAGGCATGGAGCTCTCAGAACAGAGCTGCCAAAACATCTTTTTCTTTTGGCTGCTCCCTTTAGGGGTCACCACATCAGATCATCTGCCTCCATCTCACCCAATCCCTAATATCCTCCTCTGTCACACCAACCCTATGCATGTCCTCCTTCATTACATCTATGAATATTCTCTGTGGTCTTCCTCTTTTCCTCCTGCCTGGCAGCTCCATATTACTGCCATCTTGTAAACCTTCCCTTCCACTCTTGCTGCTCTCCACAAATCACCCCTGACACTCGTATCCAGCCACTCGACCCTGCCTGCACTCTCTTCGTTACATTATTTCCAGCTTACCTAGCCAGTCAATACAAGTCCTTTTCTCTTTCCTTAGTATCCAGCCTCACATACAACTCACTCTTATCCAATGCTGTTGCCTGGCCTTCCAGTACTCCTGTGTACTTTCATCTCCCTGACTATCCAACTCTTTGCTAACCTCTTCCTTCGCATACTTCCCCAAAACACATTAGATGAAAATAATTTCTTTTGTCTGTATTTTTTGCTTTATTTCACAGAATATTTGGGGGATTGAACCATTAGTAAACACTATAGTCTATGCTGATATATTCTACAGTTGACTGGACTGATTTTTTTTTGTTTCAGTGAACATCAGGGTTTAAACAATTGGGGAAATGTTTATACTGCATATGACACCTTACATAGTTTCACTTTCTTTCTTTTTTAATATACATGCAGAGTTTACAGAGCTGTGTACAGAAGATTTTAAAACAGGGCTTTAAGTCTGTGATAAATCTGAAAGGTCCAGACAATCCCAGTTATTTAGAGGTGAATCTATATTGCAGACAGGAGATGGACCTGCAGGACTTGGCAGAGCAGACATAAACTCATGTTCCAAAGAACACGCCTGCTCAGAGGCTTGTCAGAGATAAGGTTATGGTTCTTGTGCTCTGCAGCTGTACTCTCCAATACGTATCTATATATGCTGCACAATTACTGAGACACTGAAAGCGTAACAGACAGACAGACAGATGGACGATGGAAAAGTGATCCCTAAGTGTCTCAGCAGGCGACACAAAAACAGCTTTATTACTGAGCACTTGTAAAATACAAAGAAATTCAGGTCAAATAATCCAACAACTGGGAATCTTCTAGGAAAACAGACTGCAAGGAGGGACACATCCATGAGGGATAACAGGACAAAGGGCAAGAAGAGATTCGGACAATAAATGCAAACACAGGAGGAGACGAGAGGAGACGTAACAGGTGGGAGGACAACTGAGGCTAATCGCAGATGACGAGACAGGTTAAGTAGAGCTAAATACAAAGAACTACTGACAAGAGACTATCAAAATAAGACAGGAAATAACCAACACTGAGACATGCAAACGTGACACAGTGACAGAAGACAAACAAACGCGGAGACAAGGCAGGACAGAACGGGAACACAGAAGGGAATTAACAAAGCTATCATCAACTAAAGCAAGCAGGGAACTAAAGACACGGATAACCAGAAATTCACAAGCACCAGGAAAGTAAACATAACACCAGAAACAAAAGGCTACAGCACTTGCATAAATCCCATCTCAAAACCAAAAATACAGAATGAAACTAAAGAACCTCGGAACAGGAGCATGGAACAAAAGGGCATGAAATAAGACCGAAGGGAGCTCGTATACGGTAAGGAAATGAAGACCCACAGCAGAAAGCTAAATATAACCACCACAGAACACAGAAGCATAAAACAAAGATAATCAAGTTGGCAGCAAATGAATATGTGATCATCTGAAATGATTAGATTTTTTTTTAAAGAAGGAAAGAAAACACTCATCAGTAACACTGAGTGACAGTTAAGTAATTCTTCAAATTTATGGATGTGAGAGGCCACATAATAAAAACCATTAATAACATTTTATGTCTGAAAGGTCAGCATTTCTACTTTAGGTAAAGCCAACAATCACTTGATGGAATACATGCTGAAGCATTAACACGGAGCGGATGTTTTACAAACGGCATTGAGATGGTTTTACAATGTGAAACAACATTTCATCATTTTGCTGTTAGAAAGTCTCAGAGCAGACTTGTTTTATTCACCGGGTTCGTGTATACGGGTAAGCGTTCCAAGACTCCTCCTCCACTCGAAGGGCAGCTTGAGGCAGAATGGCACAAAACCAGGAGGGGATGTGTTTCCCGATGTGATACACCTTGTGAGTGTACTGGCCTGAGCCGCCGGGGCCATCCTCATAGGGTTTGTTCTCCAGGATCTCCACCCCGCTGCCCTCGCCACAACTTTCCTGTCTGCTCTTTTTCTGCAAGACAGCAAACAGACAAAGCAGAGAGAAGCTGACATAAAGTTTGGCCCATAGGTTGTTGAATTATAACACAGTGTGCCTCTGTACACCACCTCAGCAGTATTCAAAAATCAAACAATCAATATGTGACTGAAGTGCAGACTTTCAGCTTTAATTAAAAGGGTTTTGCAAAAGTTTTGCATAAACTACTTAGGAATTGCATCCATAGTCCCCCATTTTAAATGTATTAATCGACTGAAAAGCAGGTTTATGACCAGGTGAGGCCTGTTCCCTTGTTCTTTAATGAAAAATGAAAATGAAGCAGACATAATATCTGACGTTGATTCAAAGTGTTCATTTATTTTATAGCTTTTCACTGTCATCATAGTGAAAAGACTGCCGTCATAGTAAGCTGGAAAATAAAAAATAAAAAACTATCAGAGAGACAACAAACTCTTCAGAAGTTGCCAAATTAATAATAGGATTATTTAAAAGAATGAATGCACTAACCAGCTCTAAAAGACTATGGTAGAAAACTAAAGCAGAATTATTTTAGATGTAAGCACAGGCGATTTCCCTTGCTGGGCACCTTCAACAGTGCCAGAGAGCAGGCTGCAGGAGCATCAGCCAGGAGCTACCCCTCACTGATGTTTCACTCCTTTAATCCTAGAACATCTTGGGGTAGTGGACATCTCCCTACTGCTCCCTGCAGCCTACTCTAGGATCCTTGTCTCACAGTTTGTCGTTCCTCTAGAGCCAGAGCCAAAGGCTCCCCTGCTCTGCCTCCTCAACAAGATCTTGGATAGCTCTCCCCCTTTGGGGACCTGTGGCGGCAGAAGCAGCAAGTGCAACCCCAAGGGGGATTTGTGTCTCCATGTGGAATTGAACCAGTGATCTGTTGCTTACCAAGTGAATGTGTAAAACACTACACCATAGAGACAAAATGAAAAAGTAACCTCTGATAAATAAAGATCACAAGATGAGCAAAAGTTTCATCAGATAAATGACTGTCCAACACTTGGGGTGGTCTAAGACATACCAGGATTTCACTGTGGATGATGAGAATTAATTTATTGTAGCAACAGAAAGATCATTCTGGAGCTGGACTCTTGCGAGGGTCTGCATCACTGTGGAGGATTCATACTACAACAGGATGATGAGCCCAAACACTCCTTAAAGCTTTAAAAATAAATAAACTTAAAGACCAGAGGAGACAAGAGAGTCACTTGATCTCCCCGAACATTTATGAGAGATATTCTTGACATCACAAGAAGCTCTAATTCACTAGTTGCAGGTTACATTTCTGTTTCAACTTTATTAAGTGTGTGATTGCACACTTCAGGTCCTGGCTCCAAGATACCACACCAGATCTATATGACTACATAATTTATGATAAATAATCTTGTGCACCAGACAGACCCCCAGATAGCAGCTTTGTTCAATGAGACTGGTGTTCTTAAAAATGCTTTTCTCTTTTTCTTTGTTAATATACAAATCACATAAAGAAGAATGCTTCCTTAGAAATAACTCAGTACTTTCATCTTTACTACAAAGGGCTTTTCTCATATTTAATATATTGTCAACTATAGTGTGTTTTTAGGGGAATATTAAATATAAAGAGGACTGGTAACAATTAGTATCTCAAGCTTTTTATAGAGTTGAAAGGTCCTCAGATTGACTCTTCCTGATTCAGATTGATTGGTTTTGGTTAACGCACAACTTGCTGCTGGCACTGGTGTCCACACACCCTCCCTTCTTTCCATAAACTTCCAATTAAACCCCTGCTAGCCTCACACAGCACTCCTGTCTGTCACTGCCCAATTACATCACCAAGGTGGATGATGCAGCAGCGGCAATGTGATGAGGTGGAAGGAAAAGGCTGCCACATGGAACAAGAAATCTCTGCCTGTCCTTTATAAAGACATCAGTTTTCTCTTCTTCATCCACCCTGTTCCTTCACTGTTTTCATTATCAAGTTTTCAATTTTCTTTAGCTTTGAAACACACCTCTGTTCCTGACACTGTGTGTTTGGGATAACCGTCTTGCTGTAGCAAAAAGAACCACTCACTGATGAACCTCAGCAGATAAAATGTTACACTGCAGAATTCCTTTTGCTGATGTCATCAGAATTAACACTGACACACTCATTCCCAGCTCGTCACAGACACCTGTGTGCTGGAGGCCATGATGTTAAATTTTAACACACTCAATACGACTTTAGCAACATTTTCAGCCTGCATGGTAAACCAGATATATCTTAATGCCTGAAACAGATGCAGTGCGTTCATAACCAAATCTTTTCTGCTGGTGCAGTCACTGTTCCAGGACTTATCACCATTAAATATAGGTAGTTTTTCCGTTAAGTAAGTAAGCAAAAAGTGTAAAAATCAGAATAATTTTCATCATGAATGTAAACAGGTTTATAGAAATACAGTTTTGGGGCTAAAAACGGCATAATTTTGGTCAGCTCGAACACAGAAAGCCACACTTGACTTTCATCTTGACTTGACTTTTACTTTACCACTAAAATATAACAAAAACATTTTTCAGTAACAACTCAAATTTAATTTACTTTTTTTAAACCAACATTTTAGTTCATGGGTCCCAAAAGCAGCTTCAGTTTATCTGATAAGAGGAATGTGATTTTCTATTTAATTAGTGCAATATGTTAGACATTCTTCACCAAAACAAAAAACAAATAAATGTTCCATTTTTTTAATCCTAGAATTTGTTGTAAATTGCTTTGAAATGAAGGAGAACAATATAGAACAGAACAATACATTTCTGATTTCATATCTTCATATTATGCACTTATAACAATCTAACTGCTGCATAACAGTATATATTAAAGCAGTTTTTTTTAATCTGTTATAAACCTCCCCTCGTTTGATATAATCCTAACTAAATGAGACAGACACAGGGGAGATAAAATCAGAACCCTTTCTGCCCAGCATGTAACTTCCTCCAATAAAAGGCAGCAGATGGTTCGACCGCATAGATCCCACTGGGTGTTGTATTAATCCTGCTGCTCTCCAGAAAACTGGTCTGGAATTATAGTCTCAGTTTATAAAGAACCTGCATCTCCTTACGAGGCTCTCCATTTGTGCACATTTAATTTATGCAGCTTGTTTCTGTAAATATATGAAATCCCTCCAGGATCTGATAATAGAAGCCCAGTTGCGTATGTTTCAAGAATCACTATGTACCAGGGTGGAAAATTAACTTCTGGAAATTTGAATATCTGCCAGCCACTGGCAGGTAAATATTCACATTCAGTTTTCCAAAAAGTCAGCCAATATCATACAATAAATCTGCCATGCTTGGGTGAATATGCCAGAGATAATACCACTGGCATAAAACTGCAGCTGGGCACACTTTGCATTGGAACAGAAAACAATTAAATTGATACAATAAAATAAAATCAGTTAGTCATGCTATCCAAAAACCATCCCAGTCAAGATCAGTATCATATCAGATACCATGGGTACATCCCGGTTTAATATAACTAACAACCCACAGGGCTGAAATTTTTCCACATATGGGACAAATGAACTATTTTTTATCTTATCTTATAAAGCCAATGAAGAAATGGCAAAAGTTTCTCTAAAATACGCTACCAAACAGCACTGATAAACAGTTTGGGCCAATGTATTTCCCCTTTATAACAACTTCACAGTGGATTAGCAATGGGAGCTACAGTATGGCTGATTCTGCACTAATTACTGCACAAGATTATTACCCATTTATTTGTGTGTTGCACCCATAGAGATTATGAACCAAACTTCACAGTAAGTTATCTGCTCTTATGCTCTCTATTTTCTGGCTCCAAAACCAACATGGATGCAGCCAGAACATTGAGACTTTAAAATGCAGAGTTCAGAAACCACCGGTTGGTGACGCCTATATTTTGTGATATACCACCACAGCGTCAGCCTGGGGCCTTTTGGGCAATCTGATGATCTGGGGTCTCAGGGTTGGTGTACATGCAAGTGAGAGATGGAGCAACTAGTTATCAGGTGCCACACTTTTGATGCAAACTGATGTTCCTAATCAACTACAGCTTTAATTAGCAAATTAGAACACTAAGATTGACTCTGAGTGCTGATTCAGAATTACTGCACTGGCACTGTCTTCTGATTTTTAAACCATGATTGAAAAGGCATTTCACTCATGCCACTGTAATATGCTGCCGGTCGAGGAACGCACAACGTGAATACAAATCATCACAATCATTATTAACAGCAAGAGTGGAGTGTTCAGGGTCAAGAAGGAGAGCTCAGATTGCACAAGGAGCTCTCTCTACTGAAGACTTTAGGGAGGTAATATCAGTAATGAAGGTCAGAGGAGGCAAACAGCTGGAAAATTGCAATAATTTAGCAGGTAATGTAATTTAGATGAGGAGCTAAGGGCCTCAGATTACCATCCTCGTGTCTGCATACCTTCTGGGAAGACAGCACATAGGATCTGTATTAATAACACTCATTTTATAGCCCAGAGAAGAAGAAGAGCTACAGCGTAGAATATACAGCACTACTCCATGGTGCTTTGTGGCTCTTTATGAAAACATAGGCAATTCTGGGGGATGTTGAGTCTAACAAGAACACACAGTGATGGTAAAAATCCTCAGCTTGAGGCTTTGCAATAAGACTACTAAACAATGGGTGGCTACTGCCATCTTTTAGATACAGTTTGTGCTCAAACTGATGTAAAATGATTGTGAATAAGTGTCTGAAAAGCCAAATTACTGATTTTGTCAGTGGTGTGCCCAGAGTGTCCACAGGTGGTACTGATTGAGTTACGCTCTCATGTTCACCATCTTAGCATAACAGCATTAGCTAATCAGATCACTGCTAATTAGCAGCTAATAAGTAAAAACTTACAAAACCCAAAACGTGATTGCATTGCATTTGTTGGCTTGGAATTTCCAGTTTTCTTAACTTTCTTTTATTTTAGTGTATACCAGATACAGTATGTGCAAGACTATAAGACTGAGTATAAGAGTACCTCAGGCAGCAGAAACTGGAGAAAGAAGAGGAGAAAGAACAAGAACCATCATGAAAGGACAGGCTTCTGCACAGCATGTACCATCAGCAGATAGAGGAAGTGGCCGATATAGAAAAATCCTACCAATGGCTGGACAAAGTTGGACTGACAGACAGCACAGAGGAACTAATCATGGCAGCACAGGAACAAAGATACATACACTGGGTCTGCCACACCAGGTGAGACCCCAGGTGTAAGCTGTGCAGAGATACCCTTGAGACAATCCAGCACATAACAGCAGTGATGCTAGCAGGCAGGGCATACATGGAACGCCATAACCAAGTAGCTGGCATAGTATACAGGAACATCTGTGCTGAGTATATTTATATATAAACTGATTTGCATGTCATTGAGTTAAATAGGTATTTGAGCCCCAAGAAAAACATGACTTAGCACTTGATGGAGAAACCCTTGTGGGCGAGCAAAAAGGTAAGACATTTGCTGTACTTGGTCACCAGGTCTCAGGAGGGATTTTGGACTAATTCATAGAAAGTCTCTAAATCCTTTAGGTTTCTTGGCTGCTTCTTGGTAACTTGAAGCTTCAGCTCCCTCCACAGATTTTCTACAGGATTGAGGTCTGGAGACTGGCTAGGTCACTCCATGACCTTAATGTGCTTCTTCATTAGCCACTCCTTTGTTGCCTTGGTAGTATGTTGTGGGTCATTGTATTGTTGTAAAATCCATCCATGATCCATCATCAGTGTTCTGGCTGAGGGAAGGAGGTTCTCCTCTAAGATCTTATGATATATGGCCCAGTCCACTGACCACTCAGTGCAGTGACATCATCCTTTAGCCCCGATGCATAATGTTTCCGCCTCCGTGCCTGACTGTGGGGATTGTGTTCAGGTCATTTCAGTGTTTCTCTCGATTTTGGTTTTGGTTTTATCTGACCACGGCACTTTCTCCCAAGCCTTCTCTAAATCATTTAAGTGTTCACTGGCAAACTTAAGATGGGCCTGTACATGTGCCTTCTTGAGCAGGGGGACCTCTCTGCAACGGTTTCTGAAAGCTGAGAAATTGCACTTCCCAACTAACATAGGATTATTACGGTAATTGTTGCCAGATGTCCACAAACAGCAGGACATTTGAAGTACGCTGTCCCCCCGACAACACAGTCAGCTTTATAGGGTTAACAAGTTCCTCCTGTGTAGTTTTGGCCTGATCCACCAACTTTCTCATGATCATCTTCACACCATGATGCAAGTGCTTGCATGGCGCTTCAGACCGAGGGCGATTGATGGTCATTTTATATTTCTTCCATTTCCGAATAATCCCACCAGCAGTTGTCACCCGTATAAGAGCTCTGAGGTCAACTAACCAGTTGCTGTTACACACACACAGAACTAGATCAAAACAGAGAGGTGACTGAGCTTTTCCAGCAGCAGCACCAAATCTATGGAATAATCTATCTCTCCACATCTGCACAGCTCAGATGGTACACACATTTACATCATTATTAAAAACACATTTATTCTGCTTGACATTTGGCTGCAGTGCAACATCCTTTTAGATGATTGCATTTTATGGTCTGCTTTTATTATATTTTTAGTGTTATGTATTGTTTTCTATTTTAGATTTTGATTTTAGTGTATTTAGTGATTTAGTGATTTTTAATTGGGCTATATATTTTATTGTACAGCACTTTGGTCAACTCAGTTGTTTTAATTATGCTATAATAAATCATTTTTACCTTTACCTTATCTGTGTGTCCAGCACTCAGACAACTGCATCTGTTTAACTGTAATAACCCAGCTTTGCTGAGGGTCTTGATTCTACCAGTCTGAAGTGTCCCCAAATAATTTATGTAACAACAGGGTTATCTAACTCCTCTCCTCAGGACTTCTGGTGCCTTAGCAGAACCTCATGCATGGCACATTATGACTGGATGCTCAGAGGCTTCGTACACCTTCTCTACTGGTCATGTTTCAAATCCTGCGCTTTCAGTTTGGCACTGGCCACGCACAAAAGGTTACTGTCAGCTTTCTGCTGCAATTAAACAAAAATGCAATGGACAACAACAACAACAAGTAGATAAAATTATAACCTCCTGTGGACAACACATGGTCCCCAGAGGATGAAGCCCAGGGGTTGATAATTCCCCAACTTTCCCCATATGTAGTTATTTGCGACATCTAATTAACAAAGGTGGGCCGCCTGATATGTGAGGTGTCTTTTGGGGAAAATGACAATATTAAGTGAAACCCAGAGAAACATTCAATATTCAAAACTTGCTTCATTTTATATATCCTGCAACTGCAATCATTCATAGATGCACAACTAAAAACGTTTTACAGAACAGATGTGATCCCAGTGGGAATATGAGCATTAGGAGGCCATAATTCCCAGACTGGGAGAGACACCCCAGCAGAATCCAGGCACAACATCAACATTTACTATTTATGAATGGAAGAGTCAGGAAAACATTTGCAGCCTTGTGTAATTTAATCCAATAATTCTGACATTTGAGAAGCATGATTTTTTTAAAGAATCCTGAAAAGGATGGGTGGAAGAGAATGGATGGATGGATGGATGGATGGATGGATGGATGTTAGATAATAACCCTGCAGGATGCATGATGATGGGACTGCACTGAAATGTCAATACTATATTTTGTAAGGGAACTCTAGGAGTTCTAATTCCTTATTTTGTTTTTGGTCTTTCTTGTTTAATTGTGTATTGTAATGTTGTGTCCACCAGTACCTTAACATTTCACTGTACCCCTTAGACACATAGCTGTCCTTTCTCTCTTTTTCCTCAAAAACAAAATGATGGCAGCTGCTCTGCCTTGCTGCAGCTGATGTCACCAGTTACCAAGGCAACTAGTGCCCAGCTGTGATGCTGAGCAAGAGGCAAGGTTCAGCACAGTGTGTGTGTGTGTGTGTGTGTGTGTGTGTGTGTGTGTGTGTGTGTGTGTGTGTGTGTGTGTGTGTGTGTGTGTGTGTGTGTGTGTGTGGTGACAATAAACCTAGAGAGTTTTGCGGGGAAAAAAATAACATCAAAAAGCCACTGCCTGCTTTTATGCCATGGGGTCCACGAGACTACATCAAACAGTTGTGATACTTTCATGTAAGAATGGGAAAAAATCTGAAAGTATGAGGATTTAGAAACATTTAAAAACACAACAGGTTATAACTTGTAAAATTAAGAAAAATAATTTAGATTTTGATATTAATTCTGCATCAAACTGAAGCACATTTATGTGTCCATCAGAAGATTTGACTTATCAATCCTTGTTCAGTTAAATCGATCTGCAGCCACTGTTCACCTCTAAGAAATATGGCTGTGCTTCATGAACAGAGCATAAGAAGTGAAGGAACTTGGTGCTGATGTAGCTCATTTTGTGAGACAATTATTATTAGTAAAACATACACTTTGTATGTGTCAAATTGTGGCTAGACTGCACACCATTAGAAGAACAATCATCAAGCTTTGTACAGTGAGAGACAGAAAGGCAGTTTAATTCCAGATACACCTTTTGACTCCAGTCAGCACAGGTCATGTCAGAAGAAGACTGTCTAATGATGTCAGATGATCTCAGTGGTCTCTAAACTGATTCCCAGGAGGGGAGATACTCACACACAGACAGTGCAGATGACCAGCTGTTCTTATCATACTCGTTTCTGGTCTGCCTGCAGGATGCATGCACAGTTGCTACCCTTGTAGTTTAGTCATAGTTACAACAAATTGGGGACATGCAGACTCCTGAGCAGGGTAACACTTCTAGCTCTATTAACAACACATGGATATATGTTCACTTATATCCATGTGAGTACTCATAGATGCAGAATCCCAGTTAGATTTCAGGGACAATAACTGAAGGTTGGATGTAAATAGATGAACAGTAGAGACTGATACCAGTGGAATCCACAGGGACTGATTCACTTTTAGAGCCACCCTCAAGTGGCCACCAGAGGAACAACAGATTTTGGCACTTCTGCAATTTTCCCACTATACCCAGACATACCTCAAAGCTTTAACGAAACACCTAACAACCACAGATTTCCAAGGAGTGCTGACAGTTATGGATTTTCCTCCCTTGTCACCTGACCTCTGTTGGTCTTAGACCTTAGGACCAAACTCTGTTTTTGCTGCAAGCATATTACATAAGCAAAAGCTTTGCTGGAATACAATACAAAGAGCAATGAGATACATTTAGCACCACTATGAGGGTGAGATGGTGGTTGTGAATATTTGCCTGCTTAGTTTTACTAACCAAAACTCACAGAGAGTTCATATTTATGCACGTGTAACTGTCTGTGTTTGTATTTGCACGTAATTATGAAAATAAACACAAACCACAGGCATATGGAGCACCATCTGCTCTGCAGAACTCCACAGCCCGGTGACCCTTTAACCATGTTCCCTCAGTGCTCTTGTTCTGGTACAGGACCGCACGATGACACCTTAAACTCCAGACCTCTGCCACCCTGACATAAAGAACCTGAACTCTTGTCTGGGTCACTACCCCAGGTCAGGATAAATGCTCTAGCTTATCATTCCTGCTAGCTAAACACAAATTCAGTGGAGTTTTTACATTCTGGCAACTTCCTTTAAAAAAAATCACAAACTGCAACTTTTCATTTAAAGTCTAGTCTAGTGCATAGGGGCTATACAGGTTGTAATGTCTGATTTTTAATACAGCTTTGCAGAAATTCTGACACCAAAATGATGCCTTCATTGCATTTACACATGCCATGTCTGCAGCTTTTCTTTCCAACTTTTTTAAAGATTTCAGCTTTAATTCAGAGGTTTAAAAAATGCTTGGAATTATAGCACAGTCCACCATGTTCAGAGATAATTGTAATTGGATTAATTCACATGCAGTTTCATGGCCAGGTGAGGACTGCTCCCCCATTGTTCTATGACAATTTAAGCAGATAAAGCCCCAGAAAGCTGTCAGCTGTAAATCTCTATATGGGGCACAGAGAGATGATGCAAGTAAAGGAGTCCAGCATTAGTCTGAAAAACCTTTTTAAACCTGTCAGAGGCCACAAAATCAACAGTCTGGTACATTCTTAAATAAAAGGATGGACTAGCAAGCTCAGCAAGACCAAAACGCCTGGAGGACCAGAGAAGATGGCAACTTCACAACATCAAACCAAGCCAAGAACACGCTCGAGGAGGTAGGTACATCATTTTCAAGAGCTACAATCAAGAGATGCCTTTACGAATGGAACTGCAGAGGGTTTCCAATGAGACGCATGCCACTGGTTACACTCAAAAGCAGGAAGACCAGATTAGACTTTGCCAGAAAACATCTAAAAGAGGCTGCACAGTCAGGAAAAAAAGAATCTTTGTACAGATGAAACCAAGATGAACCCGAGCCAGAATGATGGGAAAAGAAAAGGATGGAGAAAGAGAGAAACAGCTCATGATTTGAAGCATACCACATCGTCTGTCAAACATGGTGGATGCAATGCTATGGCACGGGCATGTATGGCTGTCAGTGGAATCAGGCCACTAGTGTTTATTAATGATAGGACCACTGACAGAAGTAGCAGAATGAATTCTGAAGTGTACACAACTATCCTCTTTGCTCAGAGTCACAGAAATGCTGTAAAACTGATCAGATAGCATAAAAAGATAATGACCCATGGCATTCTGCAAAGCCAATCCAAGACTTTCTCAATGCAAAGAAATGGGATTTTCTACTGTACAATGGCCAATTCAGTTACCTGATCGCAGCCCAATAGTGCATGTTTTTCAGTTATTAAATACAAAACTGAAATCAAAATGACGACCGGCATGAACAAGGAGAAGAGGAAAAATGAAGATCAGAGCAAAATTTCAGGCTTCCGATTCAACAAAAAAAATCCCAGCATGAAAGGTAAATAACAACCTTCATTTATTTTGATACACAAACTGAAAATTTAATGCAAATTTTAGGGCTGCAATGATTCCTCAAGTAACTCAATTCGATTATTAAAAATCCTCGACACAAATTTGTTACTTCGATGTTTCGTTTTGTCTCTGCAGTTCAGGTGTCTCCTGTAAGCGGAGCATTTCATCCACATTAGCTCTCTGTCACTGCCACTATTTGGAAAAAAAACACAGGAGTGGATCATCACTGATAAGTTTGCCCACGCCCACTGCTGTGCTGTGAGTGTGCGTGTTTGTGTGTTCGCGCGTGTGTCGTGGTCGTGCAGATATGGTCAGCTGCTATTTTTTCTTTAAGTCAGCTGTAGCCACCAGAACATAACTACAGTTTGCTAGCGGGTGCTGCCATTCGTCAAAATGTTTTTTATGCTTTAATCCCTGATTAGCGACTAAAAATAGACCTGCAGTAGAAACATAATTTTGAGGATGCTTGTGAATAAAAAGCATTACAGCATTAAGCTCATGCAGCCCCCAGTTTTTCAACAAAAACAACAGCAGCTGTTTTATGTGCAGTCAGTCTGCACACACACAGCAAGCGCAAAGACGTGGTGAGCTCAGGTGGAGGGAAAGGAGCTCTTGTTCCTGTAACCACCTTAAAACCTTTATTGGGGAACAGGTGGAGGTCCTTCATCAACCCTCTGATCAGCAACATGAAGAACAGAGAACTTTGTAGCTGCTCCATCCACACAAACATCTGCTATACGGAAGTTAAAACATGCTGATGAATTGTTAAAATGAAAAATTATTTCTTATATAATTACTTGATTAATTGATGGAGTAATCGATTAAATACTTGATTACTAAAATAATTCATGGTTGCAGCTCTACTTGTATTCAGAAAGCCATAGTCAAACACTAGTTTTCAGCACCAGTGGAGCTATGAAAGGCCTCCAAGAATAAAAAAACTACAGTTCCCAGCAAGATGATGTATGTCACTTCCTGTTGTTGTATTAAAAGCGTGATAGTTTATGCTTACAACATGGTGGCTGATATTCTAAAAATAGAAAATGCTTTTAGCAGCTGATCGTTAAAACATCTGGATTATATTTTTGTTGTGTATGCTTTTTATGTGATTTCTGCAAACCCATTACTGGAGGGAAACGGCACTCTAGGACACATTAAATGCATGATATATAAGTGTAACTCTTCTGGATTATATGCAAAAATTATCACTCTATCGATCTAATAAGTCCTGATTTAGAGTTCTGCATTGGTCCTACGTACTTAACTGAAAATCCTCCCTGAAACTAACCTGACTGCACCGTGAAACATGTAACTACACATTCACAAAGACTGTGATTACTGTCTAGGTTTCAGAGGTACTTTCCAGTTACATCGTAGGCACCGTCACTCAATTGACAAGCTGGAGTTGCATTTAGCAGTTACCATTAGCTTACTAATTAGCATTAGCATTAGCGCTAGGCTGAAAAAAATTTCTTGCTAGAACCCCGTAGTTACCATGGTCACCAATGATGGCAGATAAGTAAGTTGTTTTTCCGCCATTAGTACATTGAGCGAGTGGTCGGCAGATTGATCCAAATATTGATAATATTGATACCAATGCTGGTATTGGTATTGATCAATACCAGCATAGTGAGATCAATACTTTAGCTTCAGTTTCTCTCCCGTACACGATGCTGCAGTTTCATCAAAGATGCGAGCCGGCTGACTATTAAAATGCCACTCCTGTCACAGCACAGAGAAAGCACACTTTGCTCCTCCTCTCCCCTCAGTGTTTTGACGTTATACCGTCACGTGACATGTAACATATTTTACTTGGGAAAAAAAAGAATTTGCTATAAAACATTTAAAGCAAATTCCTTTTTTTGTACAGCTTGTATATTTAAGAAAACATCTAGAAAATTAGTGAATGAAGGGAATTTTTTTTTATTACATCTTTGTATTATTCTTTCTGAACAATCTACCTGGAAGAAAAAGTTTGCATTTGTTCTTGAGTGATGATTTTGTACACTTCATTTACGAAAGAAAAAAAATCCAGACATCAATGTATGGGAAAATTGTTTTGTTAATGTTCTATTGCTTCAGAACAATAACTTTAATTTTGATAAAATATTTTCTTCTTACCTATAAACTTTGCCCAGTTCTATCCTAATTAATGATCCAAAGAAAAAAAATCACAAACCAATTAAACTTCATGAAAACTCTTCATAATTATTAAAAAGTATCTGTATCAGTACTGGCCCTGTATTTACTTGGCATCTTGCAGTATGGCACACCACTACATTGAGCAGCACATACACAAGGAGTGCTTGACAGCGCTAAGACCCTCCTCCCGGCTCTGATTGGTTGTTTTTGACTGGGAGCAGTTCAGGGAGGAGGTGGAGGAGCTCATTTTCTACACAGATTATCTGTCTCATACTGTTGCGACATGGTGACACTTAACAAATACGTAAAAACTGATTTTTATAGAAGTTACATACTGCAGCTTTAATCTGTATAAGAGAGAAACTTGTGGCTTTAGTTCTTACTGTCGATGATTGTTTGCCATTTTTTCAGTTTTACACATTTAGCTGTGCTGTTTTGAAATAGCACCCATTTTTACAAAGATTGTTGTTGGTTTAAAAACAACATAACTTTATGTATGTTTATGAAAGGCAGAGAACAGTTAAGACTATTGTGATGAACTATGAATAATTGTTTTACATTCTGTGATAAATGATGGAAGTCACCCAGGAGTATTAAATAAAGATGGTTACATTTATTTGAGCTGTGAGTGTTTAATATCTAGGTGATTTTATGGGAATGTGGATCTTTAAGATCAATTTCAGAAGGGATTTTGATCATGTTTCACATTTTATTGTGTCATGTAGCATGGCGCACTGGTCTTGGTCTTGTCTCGGTCTCACCCTTCCTCGGTCTTGGTCTCGACTCGGTCTTGGACCCTAAAAGTCTTGATCTTGTCTCAGTCATGGACCCTAAAAGTCTTGGTCTTCTCTCAGTCTCGGACCCTAAAAGTCTTGGTCTTGTCTCGGTCTCGTACCCTAAAAGTCTTGGTCTTGTCTCGGTCTCGGACCCTAAAAGTCTTGGTCTTGTCTCGGTCTCGGGTTAGGTGGTCTTGACTACAACACTAACTGAAGGTGGCTGCAGTAAAGGCCTGGCAGAGCATCTCAAGGGAGGAAACACCATTTGGTGATGCCCATGTGTTCTCGACTTCAGGCAGTCAATGACTGCAAATCATTTTTATCCCAATATTATGAATAAGTAATTAGACATCAACATCCATATGCTTGATATTTTGTGAATGTCTGATTTTACTTCCCAGGGGCTCCAATTGATTATTTTTGCTATCAGCCACATTGTTTGATATTCTTGTTCAGCTTTAAATGAGGTTTTGCTGCATGATCCACCGAGAGCTTTAATATGAGGGAGTCACATCTATGCCTTAATTCAGTTTTTAATAGTGTTTGGCCAGGTCTGAGTGGAACCAGGAGAAAATAGCCTAAATACATTGTGCAATATTTGTGAAGCTGTGTGAGGAAAACTACTCACCTGTATCATGTAGAGCTGAGCAATGCGGTACTCCTCCACACTCATAGGCATGGGGATCCGATACTCCTTGATGAGCATGGCTGTGCTTGAATTGAGCCGACACAGTCAGCACGTGTGTCCGGAGAGGAAGGAGTGTATGAAGGTAGATGCTCCTGCCAGTCGGCTTTGCTACCCAAGCAGCATGTTCAAGCAGCAAGGATGGCACTCATTATTCACACCTGAGACAGAGGAAAAATGTCCTTTCAGCTTCCAGTGTTACAAACAAACCAGAGGAGGAGTTTGCCTGTTTGTCTCAAGGATTAACCCCCCTCCCTCCCCATACACAAGCCAACACATACAAGGTAATCCACTGACCCAGGAAATGCTCTGAAATCCCCCAGCAACCTAAATCCCAACTCTGTCAATGCACTAAAGATGCAACCAAGTTGTGTTCAGTGCTGCCTTTTAAACAAGACTTCTTGTCTGTGTCTTTTACAGTAGTGGAAAGCAGATATATTCAAGTATTGTACTGCCACAGTCTTCGGGTATTATCCTTCCATTTCTAGTGCATTTCAGATGGAAAGATCGTACCCCTGCTGTAACACTATTTTGCCCCTGGGTCAATTTGGCCAAAAGCTGCTTATTTACACACTGAGCAGAAAGACACAAATAGTATGACTGATTTGGAGTTATGTACATTTCCAACCCAGTACTGACTCTCTTTTAGCTCTATTTTTGGTCCCTACCAACTTCAATGCTCTAAAACCAGCAGGTCTCAGCATGACACAAAAGATTTCACTGTGTGTGTAAGAATACAACAACTCTATAAAGAAAGTTTAAGAGTTGTGCAGTAGTCCAATAATATTTCAAAAATCAAATATATTCTAAAATCTAATTCATTTTTATGATGCTCTTGCTCTAAATCTCAACCAAAAATCAGAGATTTATTCCTATATTCTTTGAGGACAGCATTACTTTAGTCCATAGTGAATAAGGATCACTGAATGGCTGGATGAGGATGAACACGATAATAATCATATGCCATGGCCTTTGCAGCAAACATATCTCAATCCGATTAAACACTTAAGGGAGATTCTGCACTCATGTGCTAGACGGCGCTCTGCCTCACCATCATCAAAACACTAAATGAAACAAAAAAAATGGTGCCATCCCTCCAGCAGAGTTTTAAAGACTTGGAAAGTCAGTGATATGTTTCTCTAATCTCTCCTTTTGTCTCTTTTCTGTCCCTGCACCCACAAACCTGGTGGATGACTGCCCCTCCCTGAGCTGGTCCTGCTCATCCAATATGTGTGAGTCTGACATCTCTGTGTCCACAAAGAAGGTTGAATTAAGTGTTATGACTCATTAAAACAGAAGAAATCAACACCGCCATCTTTATTTTATTTCATTCATCTATTCAAACACTGCTGTCAGAGTAAGGCTGATGTACTGTTGATTCCACCTCCTGTTAAACGACCAGAGGAGGGTCACGTGACAATGAATGCTTAATCTTGGACAGATGATGCTGGAGAGTAAATCTAATGCTGAGAGGAGAAGGGGTTAAGGTGAGGAGCTGATGTCAAATGTGAAGTGTGTGTCTGTCCATCTGTGCTTGATTGAGCTGTGCATGTTTGTTTGAGCTGCAGTAGCAAATTAATTAAGCATAGAGGTCAGGAAGTACAGAGTGACAGTGAAGACTTCCCGGAGGCTTTATTTGCTTATTATTTGAAGACAATTTTATTTTAAGCGGCGACCTTTTTTTTTTTTTAAATCTGTCAAGTGGCAATAATAACCAGGCTGATGAACCTACAGAAAACAATCAGCTCATTTCAGCTTTATAGAACTTTAAAGTTGGTTTGAGCTCATTGTTCTGCTGTGCACTGATTACATTTACTGTTTCTAAAGGGATTTTCACCTGAGCAGGCAGCTGTTTTTGAGAAGAAAAAAAAAAACCCTATTCTTTAAAAGAAAAATTACAAACTACACTAAAAACAGATACATTATTTTGTTTGTTTGTTTTAAGTCTGTACTCTGGGGCCAGTTATTTGATTCAT
This sequence comes from Pterophyllum scalare, assembly GCA_024447675.2. Taxonomy (NCBI): domain Eukaryota; kingdom Metazoa; phylum Chordata; class Actinopteri; order Cichliformes; family Cichlidae; genus Pterophyllum; species Pterophyllum scalare. The sequence continues at coordinate 116,385 of JAMQGT020011886.1, read as the reverse complement.
ATCTATGCTCAATAGTACAGTTGATATAATAAACAGGAACAGGTCTAAAAACATTTGTCTGAATCAACAATGAATGAACAATAAAATCCAAGCTGCCCTCCAGAGGCTGTAATGTATGACCTTATTTACTGTGCAGAGACAGTTTGGGCTCTGGTGCAATTACAGCAGAGAAATGGAGTGGCATTTCTCACCAACTCCTGTGAAGAGCGAGTCCTTGACCTACAGAACAGCTGCTGTACAGCGAGACTCAGTAAACCCCCATAAAACAGAATGTGAGACAGTGGCAGATGAAACCTGACATGTATGCATAAACAGACAGATAATGCATGACTGAATGTATGACAATCAGGCTTCCCCCCCCCCTTTTTTGGCAGATGGATTTTTATGTTTTATGACCTCCATCAGCTCAGTGAGTGTGCCAGCACATCACACACAGTCGCCTGCATCTGCTGATGAAGATGAATTTGAACCCAAGAGTGAATTATAGAGGAGAAGTGTCAAGACATTAGTGGAGGAGCAATGACTAATTCACTGACAGAAAATTAATCTGCAATTATTTAAAAAGTCAATTCAAATTTTTTTAAAGCAAAGGTTGCAATATTTATCTGTAAGGTTTTGAATATTGTTCAGACAAAACAATAAATATAAAAATGTCCAAATGATGAATCCAAAGTGCCAACTACCATCACTGACAGGAGGTGCTCTAAGATGTGGTTTTAAAATTATTTTGTTTATGAACATTAGTATCTCTAATTGCAGTTTTGCAATTCATTTCTGCATTATGGTCCTCTAATTAATGCTAATGTAAAATTATTTTTTTTAACCCTATGAGGTCATCAGTGATGACCCCTAACCCTGTGCTATCAGAACATCTAATTATGTTTTTTTTATTTGTTTTTCTTATTCAGGGGACAAAGAGCGTAATAATCATAACTGGCATGCATCAAGAAACTATTGACATTTTCCCCAAAACTGTCCTTTTAGCTTTTCTCCAAAACATGCATCCAGGGTTTAGCTCATGATGAATGATGACTAAAGACTTCAGAGGGTTCATCTGTACTGTTAATATTTATAAAACATAAATAACTATCTGCATTAAAATGTGAAACAATGGAAACTGTTTTCTGTAATCCTGAACTGTGCTCTTTAAATTTAGCATTTTCTGGTTTGCAGGCATTTTGGGCACAAGTGTAGCAAAACTCAGGTTTTTATGTAATTTGTTAAAATAATCAGAAGTTACTTTTATTAATTACAATACAACAGCAGTGAACACATGACTCACATAACGTCCTATTAGAGGGGGTTGCTTTTAGTGGTGAATTTGAAGAGAATTACCACTGTCTACAGTTCTGAAGAGGATTTTAGCCTTTTTCAGCTCACAGATTTCAACTCTTAGAAGATGCTCTAAAAAGCCACTATCACCATCTGCTCACCTGGAGCACCAGTCAGAACATTTAGCAGCTGAGGAGTCAGATTATTTCCATTATGAGCTGAGACTAAAGACACAGGTAAAAGAGTGTGAATGCACCGTCTCTTTATTGGATATGTGGATAGACAACTGTGTGCTATGTTGAAAATATCAGATGCAAACACGGTAATGAATGAGTTCTGATAATTTATGAAAATACAAGCAACAACAACCAACTTAATATTATTATTCCAAGCTTACTGTAAATGTATTCACTTCACATTGATGTATAAAAGCTTTTCCTTGGCAAATAACTCCGTGCATCAAATGCATTTCTGTCTCTCAATATCAGAGCCTGAATCTGGCTCCATGTCCACCAGTTAATTTTGGAGCAACCACCACAGAGTTTGAACCTTAACAAAGATCCTTCGTGTTCATGGCCAATATCCAACAGCCAAACCACAACATGCTCTGCTTTCCTTTTGCATGTATATACATTTAACTGATGGAAGTCTGCAGCTCTCATTGTGGCACCAGGAATAAACCAATCATAAAGAAAGATTATCCTCTACAGAATCCAATATGCATGATGGCTCTGAATAATATCCACACAGGATGGCACAAAACTTTCTTAAACTCAGTACCTCAAAATACGAAGTCTTATTGTGCAATCCCACAAACCAAAGAGTTCTCTTGCTCACTTGTCCATACAGTTAAAGTAAAATTTCATTCAGCTCCTAGCTTTGAAGCCGAGATCCTAAGTTATGAACTGGGAAAAGTAATCTGCATTTATTTTTTCAAAGCTTGATTACTGCAACTTCCCCCTCTCCATTTTACAGTCACGCTCCAGCCAGCTCAGAATGCAGCAGCTTGGCTTCTTACTAGTTTTAGCAGACAACATCACATCACCCCAAACTTGGCTTCTCTACACTGGCTTTTTGCATGGTTTAGATTTGATTTTAAGATTCAAGATGTTTATCTTTGAGGCGCATCTGGTTCTGGCACCAAGCTGCACAGGAGAGATGTTGACCCAATATGAACCAGTTCGCAGACAGAGATCTGCATGGCCCTCCTGCTGTTTCAAAGTCCAAACCTAAATCTAAAGGTGCTTTCGCCCTCAGGACCTCTCAGGCTTATAAAGACCTGCCCGAGGAGATGAAGCTTGGGGAAAAAAAACAAAAAACAGTAACCTATTTGAAACCACTTCAAATAAATTTTGGTAGGGTGCCAGTTCACCGGGTGAGCTGAACCACATGCTGCAAGGCCAAACGGCAGCAGCCTGGGTTCAAATGTGACCAAAAGCCCTGTGCTGTCTTTCTCCCTGCTGCTGTCTCCACTGCCTAATACAGGCCCAGAAAATACATTTTTATAGGCTTGCTTTTATGTGATGTCATTACATTTGATGTTGCCTTTTATAGTCTTGTATGATCTGGTTATCATCTTTAAGTTGTCTTGTTTATCATTTCTGTTCCCTGTATTTTAGTCTTTTATTGCTAATTATTATTTTTTCACTTTGTTTTGCATCTTTTTTCTTGCTGTTTTATATATTTCCACTTTAACTTAATTGTAACAACCTAATTTGGCCCTAATATTTGCCTTCCAATTTGGAAATTACCCTGTGAGTATTCTGTTGTTGTTGTTTTTTTGTCAAAGCGCTTTGCAAACAATTTTTAAATGTACTGTACAAATAACATTTATTATAATCAGAATCACCAGCAAACTCAGAGGGTCCACTCTGTGCAGCTGCTAGGAGGGTTCCTGGGCAGATTCAGAAGCTTTCTAATTGAGCTCACAACAGAAAATTGCTGTTGGTCAGAGCCTGTGCTGCCTATGCATAGAAAAGTAAATGTCTCATCTGCACCTCTGAGAGGATGACTAGTTGCCAGCTGCCCTCTATCAAAATCCTATGTAGTGGCAGGATGAGAAAGCCAATGGCTAAATTGTACCAAATTTGCAACTGAGGAAGCTCTGGGCCACTGAACACAGCAGTTTGTTCCTGTGCATCAAATTTCTGCTCAAGCAGCCCTCTGGTAAAAGGAATACCCACCCACCATCCTCCCATTTGCATCTAACTTAAATCTTTAGTCCAAGGTCCAACAATAAACACTAATGCTTGAACCTGAATGTCAAATGTTGCAACAGCTTATCTCTGGGACAAATAAAACCAGAATGTCAGGGTATCATCTGCATAGCAATGAAAATGTATGCACGGTTTTCAGATATTACCTAAGGGAAGCATGAATAATGTAAACAGTATTGGTCGCAGCACGGAACCCTGTGGAACTCAAACTTTCATGTGTGAAGAAAACTCCCCATTCACATTCACAATCTATCAGATAGCTATGATTCTGTGATGAACCAGTGTAGCACAGTTCCTTTAATACCAACGGTGTGTTCTAATGTCTGGAATAAAATATTGAGGTCAATGGTATTGAATGCTGCACTGCAATAGAAACTAACTGTAACAGAACATGAACATAGTAGATCCCAAACCAGCTCTACACCCTCTCCCTCCAATCCTTTGTGTGTCCATGTGGAAGGTCCCCTACAGATTATCAGCCCAACCCAGTTAGCAGGGAGTGGAAGTGGGTTATGAGACAATTCAGCAGTTAGTCTGCACTCATGGAAGATGCCCTGAACAGATGCAAGTGAGACTAACTGTAGTAAACCGCTAAAAGATGGACATGTTATTAAACAGGCACCAACAACATAAACATACATTGCATTATATACCACTTCTCTAGTCTAGTCATATTGTAGTTTTTTTGTTTGTTTTTTTAATCTTATCTTGTTTAAATCCTACACCTTAACGAATGGTGCTTCATTCAGCTAAGAATATTTGGTTTGTGAGAAGTCCATTGTCATCAAGTCCAGGATTAAATCTCTTTTAGTTTTTGACCTCCACCAACATCTGAGGGAAAATCTCTGGCTCTGTAGTTATTATATTGTGCATGATGGTCACCAGCTGGTCTTTGTGTCTGTCAGCCTTTTGCAGCTTTTTTTATGGCTGCCTCAAACCTGCTGCCAAATAGTTAACCAAAACAGTGAAGCTGCAGCCAAACAGATAAACCACAAAGCTCTGTGAAGTCGAGAGCAGATCCAAATTCAGGTTGATAATTCTCCTTTCAGTGTTCCCTGTTTTCATATTTTTATTACAGACAGATGTGGTATTGATTTAAAAAAAATATGAATAATTATGTAATATTAATAATAATAAGCATCATTTTAAGAAAACATCCTCTTGTGGAGCGCCTCTTAAACTCTCAGTTGGTTTGTTTTCTGTTCCTGACCTGTGTGCACATCTCATATTGATGTCACTTGGAAACCCATCTAAATAGAGTTTTTCCAAGTCCCTGTTCCTCTACAAAGGCTGCCGAGCCTGTGAGTCTGTGTGTTGCAAGGAAGGGGAGGGAAGGGGGGGGGCTATAGTATATACAGAAAAGATGCATTTATCCTCCCAATAAAGGCACTACAGAAGCAGAAGAATTACTCAGAAAACTTGATAGAATTAGGTAAAAACAAAAAAACAAAACAGTGACTTCAACAGGGCAGGTCTTTCTACAACAACCCCAGTCTGTGATTTTTTTTTTCACTCTCAAAAATATGAATTATGTGTTCATACAATCTTTGAAACCTTTGTGGTAAACCTATTTATCCCGTAGAGTATAGAATGGGTTGGTCAGTTGCTCAATACCATAGTTGCAGTGCAGTTGCAATCGACAGGATTCCTAAAAAATCATCAGATTGTTTGAGATGTTTTCATGTGCCAGAAATGTTTTAACGGGAAATCAGAATATTTGAAAAGAAATCAATGCACTCACCGAAACAATCAGTGTGGTAAACCTATTTACTTTCAGGTGCATGTTCAAGAAGTGCCTGAAAGCCTCACTGCACTATGTTACAGTATGTCCAACTGTTACTTGCTGCCTCATTTTTGTGTGTGTGTTTTTTTTATATATATACATAAATAACATTTCTACTTTAAATTGACTCAAAGATCTGTGCAAAAATTCCCCAGTGCCTTTATGCTCTCAGCTTCTTTTGGGGGGGAGCCCCCATAACCCCTACTTAATGTGTTCCCCAAGAGACGCTCAAACAAAACCTACACCCATGATATGAATAATGTGTTTGCGTTGCACTGCAATCTCTATACAAGACCTAAGAGCAGGAGGCTAATGTATCATTGGTTTGTTACACATCACAGTTGGATGCATCAGGATGCATCTGATATGATTCTCTGGCATTTAGAGGAGTCGTGCTGCACTGACAAGATTCCCCGAAGAGATTGCTCTCTACATTCAGTAATTGTAACACACACGTAAAACATACCACAACATTCTTCACATGCGAGGACACATGCTGGCATGACATCTGCCACATACACAGAGACAAATCCACAGCAAGTCTGATTTCCCCTAATTTCATGAGATACCCCAAGAGTCAAGTACTGTGTGTGCTTGTTGCGTAATTCAGTTTCCTTAGCTGCAGATGTGGATTTCACAGACCACACTTACAACTAAATATTACAGTAACAAATGAGCAAAAGATAATCAGGCTATGCAGGGTAGAACCTCCTATAATGATTTATTATCACACAACTCAGGCATGAAAAACTCACTAAGCGTGCAGCACATCATCACCACCCAGTTTTCAGTCATAGGACATTAATGACATGCCGCTCTGGATCAACAAATGTTTCACCAGATCTAAAGCTTTAGATTCTTTCAAGCAAAAATAATTAACATACATTCTGTTCCACACAATTTGCAACCTGTAATTGTTTTTTTGTTTGTTTGGGGGTTTTTTGTGGATCATGGAAACCTTCAAAAAAAAGCAGGCTTAAATATGATCAAATTGAATCCATTACTTTTTCACAGCCAGTTTCCCACCTGCAGATCCTCACTCTAATCAGTCTGGACCACAGAGAACTACAGTCCAGCGGCAGCATTTATGTTGCCATCGTGTCATTTACCTTCATAACAGTGCAGTCTGGAGGGATGAACAAATGAATGCTCCCATTGGCGGTATTTCAGGAATACAAGGAATTTAAAAAAAAATTAAAACTGGATGTTTACCTCAATGCTACCCAACTGATCCACTAAACACAAGATTAGGGTCCATTGCAGATCCCAATCCCAAAGAGAATCCCAGCCCAAGCCCAAGTCTGTGGTCAGCTTATCCACTCCAGCTCACATCCCCTCTGACTGGTAAACGCAGCTTCCCTTTCTAAATTCTCTCAGTGAAATAAGAGCTGGTATCGATTCTCTCTCCTCTATCTCCCCTCTTCCCCAATCCACCTCTCTTTCTCTTCTGCTCTCCCTCTTCTGCCGTCTCCACCTCTTTGGGACTGAGGAAGCTCTGTTACCACGGAGATGCATGAGGCTGTGACCTGATTGGTGGGTTTTGTTGTGATGCACCAAGTCGGCAGTGCAGCCCACCAGATTGATTGCCTTTTCGGTGCACATCGTTGTGTAACACTGAGCCAGAGTCAGCTTACTAAGTGGAGAGATATATAGGAATTTATTTTCAGTAAAGCTGGGGATCATAATTCACACACAATGTTACTTTACCTCGTTGTGTATCACAGTGGATCCTGGTGGTGGAATATATGGAGGACTGTGAATGTCAAACTTATTTAACTTGACATTAAAAACAGAAATTAAAAAAATATATTTTACAATGGAATTTAGCAATTTATCAACAAACGACTAAATCAGCACATATTGTATGTAGCATGAATTGATATTTTATTGTAAAATAAAAAGAGAAAAAGCAGAAAGGTTTTCACAAATGAATTATGGAAATAAATGTAAAAATACCAATTAGAGTAGAGCAAATTCTCACACTTGAGAAGATGGAAGTAAAACATTTTTGGCATTGTAGTTAAATCATTAACAGATTGTATACGCAGCAGCAAATTGAAGTTTGTAGAAAGAAATGAGAATAGTTACTTAATTATTAATTATTAGGCCAGCAGGTTGCCAGGTGAGCCAACACCTAAAAGTTGTTGCACAAACAATCTCTTACACTGTGTTCACAGACTCACTCATATTGATATGACAGCATCACGCTGCTGCTGCTGCAGATTTGTTGGCTGCACATCCATCACGTGAATCCATCGCATCTCAAAGGTGCTCTATCGGATTGAAATCTGGTGACTGTGGAGGCCACATGAATATGGTGAACTCACTGTGAGGTTCAAGAAGTCACTCAGATACACTGTGGCATTTAAGCAATTCTCAATGCATACTAAGGGGCTTGTGAAATCCCCCACTACACATACACTGCTACACCACCGCCGCCAGCATGCTCCACTGATACAAGACAGGATGCTCAATCATAAATATCAATTTATCTGCAGATCGTTTTCTTCTTCTATTTCTAATACCAGAGAAAACCAAATAGACAAAGAAAAAAAAGACAAATTTAGCATTTTTACTTCAAAAATGAAGACTTTTTTAAATTTATCATTGCAGCACAAGTATCATTTTTCATCAGACATCTAGAGGAAGCTGCAATGAAGAATAGCTGAAATGCACATAAGCGCATTTGACACATTCCCACAAATCCTTGACGATGGGATCACTTTTAAAGAGGACAGCAGAGACGTGCTGTTTGAAGGGGATGAGGCGCGAACGTGTGCAGAAAATGTGTATGCATCAGTTTTTATTCGGAGCTCCCAGAGGCACATGAGTCGCTCTGATGATTATGCTTTTGTTCGCAGAGCGTCGTGACTGTCCTGCCTTTCCTGAGGTGCGCTGCAGGGGCTCCAACCTCTGAGATGTATTTTGAACAGAATTAGAATGAGTCAACTGAGTGCTGTGAAAACAGGTATTTCCTTCTCGTTGAACAAAATGATACACGTTATACAGGTTATTATTCCACCCTGTAACTCTGATGCCACTTAATACTGATAAAAATATTTATTATTGTGTTATAGACACAATACTTTTTTTTAATCATGATGCCCTTAAACAGATTAAATGAGATATTCAAAGATCATCTGGTTTTTGTTTCTCAGCAAGTGGAAGGCTTGTGGGAATAGGAATAACCGTCCCATTTTTTTGTACTTCCTCTAAATTTTAGACACAGCTGAGTGGACACATCCAACATCTTTTGCCACAATCTGTGTCAGATATCATTCTTGAAGAAGTTGTATAATCATTTCCATTGTTTGGACTGACAGATCTCTTACTGGAGCCATGAGTCAGGTGCAACAGTGTAAGGTAATGCTCTCCTTTTAAATGCAGCCTATTTTTTATGTTTAGTTTGGGGCAGAATTTATTTTAGTAATGCCGTTTACACACTGAATCCTTCATTTTTTCTCTCAACAATCATTTTTTTCCCGACATCTCTGATCTGGGAAAAAAATCTGTCATTAATTAACATAATTTAATTTGTTTTGGTGCGTGCTTTATAAAACCAGACTGTTGAGCTAGCAAACAAAAATATTTATGAGTCATATCTATGACTTGTTTATTTGCTAAGAAGTAAAAGAGCTAAAGTGTGGTGATTCCATCATTTTAACCAGGGTCCTGGTAAAAATTGACTATAGTCAAAAGAAGACTGATCACTAGCTGCAGTAACTTATATTTGGCATATGGCTCTGCAGTAGAGCAGCCGCAAGACCCCAACAGAGAAAAGTGCAGGCATCAGTGACAACATACATGCCACTACGCAGCACCAAAGGAGGAGCTGGGATTGAGGCAGGTTGCAAAGCATCTTGCAGATGGGTAGCAACTACGTGTAGGCTAAAGCAGCTGAAACAGTGTACCCTATATGCCTATACTGCCAATGGGATGTGTAGAAGGGCATGACCTGATGTGACATGACAGCTGACACTGAGATCAGCTGATCTGCAGAGACCAGGGCTGAGTTTGGCTTTGTGCGTCTGATCTAAGTGTGAGTCCAAGAATTATTTTTCACTTTCCCCATTTGGCTTCTAATTAACTAATTAATTTATTTATGGCATTCCACCAAGGAGCCCTATAATTTACACATGCATTTTACAGGTCAGCTAAGTAAATGACTAGCATAGTTTCCAGGAAGAAAACTTCCATCACTTTCAATGCCGTGGTAACAGCGCAACCACTAACACTCTCTCTGCTTCATTTATATTTATTAGCCTACTGGGAAGGATATTCCCATTCCTTTATAATTTAAAGATAAACAGTGTTCCACATAAATGTTGAAACAAAATCTATAGCACCTTCCAATCATTTTTTTTATGAGCATGTCAATTTAAGCCAACAACGATTTCCCTGTGGTTCCCGGGAATACCTTAGAATAGTGCTCTTAACGCGTTCTTAATAAACCCCAATATGGTTTTGGTTTTTTTGAACATTTTAGATGCTCAGATATAGTTTCTTCTTTGAATAAGACCCGAGTTACGTGCTGTGTGAGTGCAGCACACAGAGGATAAACTCTATAACTCACATGATTTATAAATGTCCCTCTTTAATCACACCCAGACAAACGTCTCAGTGGGTTTCAATTTAAAAATACTCCACCTGCAGCCGGATGTGATCTACAGGGGATTGTGTAGCTGCTGCTTGGTATTAAAGGGTATTTCAAAGACTGTGCCTTGCAGAGGAAGGAGAAGAGAATCGACCTGAAGATATTTTCCTACATGAGATTACAAAAGGCATACCAACCCCTAAATTAATTTACAATGTAGAGCAGCAACCGAGAACAAGCTTCGAGGCTTGTGCAGCAGCAGCGTTACAGCTCTCAGCCTCCTGTTTCACCTGTGAGCTGCAGGGATGCACATCCTCAGAATGAAATGACTTGTTGATGGGTACCCCGCCTGGTGCACACACACTCTTTATCATAGCATCAGCAAAGCAGACGCCAACAGAAACAGCCCCTGCTCTGCAAACGCCACAGCCCACGACGTGAGCACCTGCTGTCATAGCGACTGTTACAGTAATTTGTGATGGTGTCAAGACAATCTTTCCTCACCAGACACTCCTGCTACTCGTCCCGCCTGTGTGGCTGGTTACTGTCAGCTCCTGCGATGCAACTAACGGCATTTTTGGGAACGTCACTGCAGCAGGTGTTCGGCTGGATTAGCAGTGGAATGTTTGCATTTATATTTCACATTTATGTCAGCTGAGTCATTTTCAGTATTATATCCCTTTAAACATTACACTGGGGACTGACATACTATGGAGTGAGACTCAAGTAGTTTTTTTTACAATGTGGAAACAAAACTAAAGACAAAAATTATTATGTAGTGTGAATAAAGTGTAAACTAGGGGAAAATTCATATTGCAGATGCCTCAAAGTCATCAGTACTTTGATGACCACTTTCCACACTACTGTCAACACAGTAATCAGGTTAATAGGGGAACTCAGGGGTCACAGACAAAAACTGTCGACAGGTCCATTCGTAAGATTGGAAAGCACTGGAGCAAATATAAAACCCTGAAATGCTGCTTACACGTGATGAGTCGACTTTAAAAACGGCACGTAATGCAAAGGACATTTTACTACAGAATGAGTACTTTTACTTTTTTTAGTTAAGACAAGTAGGAGTGAAGTCCTGTTGTTCTTTCTGCTTAAGAAAAAGGATCTTTTATAGCTCTTCCTCACTCCTCAGCTGATGGAAAATGTTCAGTTTGCAGAACTACAAATATGAGATGGTGTCACTGACCTGCAGTTCATCCCCAGTGGAGGTTTCAGCCTTTCTTCCTGTGAATGACAAACAGCTGAAATGAGACGTCTGTTCAATGAGGCGTCCACAGTGCGGTAGCATGAATTTAAAGCATGTGAAAGAGGGTGCTATTAAAAATATCACATCATGGAGGAGAAGTTACAGTTTTTAAACCATTTCCTTCCTCGATCCAGAATTGAATAATGCTTGGTTGTAAAAGAGCTGCATATTACATTATTTAAAAAGTGATTTGAGCGTCTGCAATTAGTTGGTGCTCTATTTTCCTCTATGCCAAATGTGTTCACCCACAGCTAATGTGGTCATCTGACACTGTCAAAAAACAATGGGAAAAAAAAAATAGGCGTGGGCAGCAAATGAGAGTGAACGCGGCCCTGACGTGATGGCTGGATGATGAAAGAGGAGACGCTATTTTTAGATGAGGGTGGCAGAGGTGGGGGCTGAGGGAGGTGGGGGTGAGGCAGGTGCGGGGAGCGAAGTGATGGTGCTGCACGCTGTTGCTGGAGTTAGTTGTGACATTTCTCAAATTGCTCTGCTTTCCTGCGTGCTGGTGAATGACGGCGATGCATCAGCGCCTGAGGAGGGAGGGGAGCTAATCAGGGCTCTCACCACTCATCGGAGTCTCGGCCCAGTTTGTGTTTCACTCTTTGTGATGCTGTTCGGTGCACTTAAACAGTGGCACCGAGCTGCGGCTACAAACGCCACACACAAGACTCTAGTCTGAAGGCAGGTATTTAAGTGGAAAACATAAAGCTCTAATATTTCTTTTCCTTTGGGTTGAATATTACTCACTGTCACAGACTGTACATAAAGAATAACTTTAGAACTGCTCGTTAACACAAATATCTAATCATCTCTAGAGTTTACGGAGAATGGTCTGAAAAAGAGAAAATGTCCAGTTGGCAACAGTTTTCTGGGTAACAGGAAGACAACAGTAACCCAAATAACCACTCATTACAGTCGTACACAGAAGAGCATCTCTGAGCGTACAACACGTCAAACCTTGAAGCAGAGGAGCTGCAGCAGGAGGAGGCCCCACCGGTGCCACTAGCATCAGCTAAGAACAGGAAACTAAGGCACGTTGGAGTTCACATGGACTCTCCAAAATTGGACAGCAGATGCAGGGCATAACTGGGGTTTAGAAATATGTGCGGTCCAGGTGGTGTAGCACCTTAAATACATACAGTGCCTTATGCAAGTATTCGGCCCCCTTGAACATTTCAACCTTTTGCCACATTTCAGGCTTCAAACATAAAGATATAAAATTTGAATTTTTTGTGAAGAATCAACAACAAGTGGGACACAATTGTGAAGTGGAATGAAATTTATTGGATGTGTCAAACATTTTTAACAAATAAAAAACTGAAAAGTGGGGCGTGCAATATTATTCGGCCCCTTTACTTTCAGTGCAGCAAACTGACTCCAGAAGTTCAGTGAGGATCTCTGAATGATCCAATGTTGTCCCAAATGACTGATGATGATAAATAGAATCCACCTGTGTGTAATCAAGTCTCCGTATAAATGCACCTGCTCTGTGATAGTCTCAGGGTTCTGTTCCAAGTGCAGAGAGCATCATGAAGACCAAGGAACACACCAGGCAGGTCCGAGATACTGTTGTGGAGAAGTTTAAAGCCGGATTTGGATACAAAAAGATTTCCCGAGCTTTAAACATCTCAAGGAGCACTGTGCAAGCAATCATATTGAAATGGAAGGAGTATCAGACCACTGCAGATCTACCAAGACCCGGCCGTCCCTCTAAACTTTCATCTCAAACAAGGAGAAGACTGATCAGAGATGCAGCCAAGAGGCCCATGATCACTCTGGATGAACTGCAGAGATCTACAGCTGAGGTGGGAGAGTCTGTCCATAGGACAACAATCAGTCGTACACTGCACAAATCTGGCCTTTATGGAAGAGTGGCAAGAAGAAAGCCATTTCTCAAAGATATCCATAAAAATTCAGTTTAAAGTTTGCCACAAGCCACCTGGGAGACACACCAAACATGTGGAAGAAGGTGTTCTGGTCAGATGGAACCAAAATCGAACTGTTTGGCCACAATGCAAAACGATGTTTGGCGTAAAAGCAACAGAGCTCATCACCCTGAACACACCATCCCCACTGTCAAACATGGTGGTGGCAGAATGAATGGGCAAGAATTTCAGTCTCTCGATGTGCAAAACTGATAGACATACCCCAAGAGACTTGCAGCTGTAATTGCAGCAAAAGGTGGCGCTACAAAGTATTAACGCAAGGGGGCCGAATAATATTGCACGCCCCACTTTTCAGTTTTTTATTTGTTAAAAAAGTTTGACACGTCCAATAAATTTCATTCCACTTCACGACTGTGTCCCATTTGTTGTTGATTCTTCACAAAAAATTCAAATTTTATATCTTTATGTTTGAACCCTGAAATGTGGCAAAAGGTTGAAAAGTTCAAGGGGGCCGAATACTTTCGCAAGGCACTGTATATCTTTATTCATCCCTCTTTTGCAGGAGCAACTGTTGTTTGATGTGTGTTGTTTGTCTAAAACAATGAAATAAAACAAAATAACAGAATTATTCCCTTACTTGAAATTAAAATAGCACAAGAGAAAGGGTTACTCAGTGGCTCTGGCTCTACTGTGCCACTGATTCACTCCAAACAATTACCATTCCTCATGAGTCATGTGTCAGCCTAACTGCCTAAACACAAGTCAGTGAGACAGACTGCAGTGCAGCCCATAATCTCATTCCCATAGAGTCTTTTCAAAGTAAAAGTCATCTAGAGCATCACACATAGGTTATTACTGTCTTAAAGCCATGAAAACAAGACTGGAAAAACACTGCTTGGTCTGATGAGTCTCAGTTTCTTTTACACAGTACTATACCACACTGAATCCAGTTCCATTACAGCTAAGACAGAAACAATTATGTTCATGAGAGAGACGGGACTAAAAATGACCATGTGATCGCACAGGGGGACGACATGACCAGCATGACGTCCAGCATCTGTAAATGCAACATGCTTGCTTCTTTTACAGTATTTACATTTTACGATGCAGTGAGAAACCTTAAGACCCGCAGTGATGCTCAGGAGGCGCGCATGCTGACCCAAAGGCAGAAATTAACAGGCTTGGAGGATCATACATTTCTACCTGTACTCGTTCCTACAGTAGAATCACTGTCCCAACATTTGTCACCGGCTTTGCCATCAGCGCTGTGGTAAAACTGAAAAACTTACTGAAAGGAAGATATTCTGTGTATCCGCCTTACAAGGACAATACATGTGGAATAGATGAGTGAGGGGATTTCCTGAGCATTAAGAAAAGTTGTTTTGCAACTTAAATTGCAGCCAGTCCCGTGCCATGACCCTGGACTCTAAACTACAGGACCACTTTACTTTACTTTTATTTATTTCATAAATTTCTCACAGAGCCATTTAAAAGCAAACATGACTGTATGATAGGATCCTGTAATCAGAATTCATCATTTTGCTCAACTAAATGGAGCGATGGTTTAGCATTATTCTTAGTATTTACTGGCTGTTTGAAGGTTTTGTGTAGTTTAAATATTGTGTGACATACATAATTAATAATGTTAAAGCTTATCAGTGAACTCTATACATGCCCGGGCCTTGGTGTGATTCCCAGTGTGATCCTTTGTGAAAACTGAGTCTGACCCCTGAATTGGGAACAACCAAAAACAATTCTACCCTTCTCTCCACTCTGCATTATTAATGGATCTGATTCATTACAGCAACAACAAGAAGCACAAAACACTTGTTTTTCCAGCTAGCAAAATTTTCAAATTACATAAGTTTAACCGTATGTTTGCAGTTTTAAAGAGCACGTGATATCCCCATGTTGGTGTAGTTCCTACATCATCACAACAGCGCTGGACCAGGATCAATACTGCAACTGACCAATGATGTTTTCTGAGCATTCAGGTAACATTAGCCAAGAAGTTAGCTAATGTTATTAAAAACTATGACTAGAACACTAACATGAGTAACCTCAATGTGGCTAACAGCAAACATAACTTGATGATATATTCATGACCCCACCCCCAGAGGGGGGAACAGGGTCTTGTTTTTGGTATGGCTGTCTGTCTGTCTGTCTGTCTGTCTGTCTGTCAACAATAATACAGCTAAGAGTCCGATTCATGCTAGATTTGCACAAAAGATAACCAGTGACCCCTAGATCACCTGATTAAATTTTTGCCATAACTGGGTCAAGGTCAGAGATCAAGTTTTCTGA
Organism: Pterophyllum scalare; assembly: GCA_024447675.2. NCBI lineage: Eukaryota > Metazoa > Chordata > Actinopteri > Cichliformes > Cichlidae > Pterophyllum > Pterophyllum scalare. The sequence goes on along the minus strand of JAMQGT020011886.1, from coordinate 101,069 downwards.
AAATCTTGTGAACATGGTAGCTCGAGAATGATGTCACCCAGGGTGTTCAAATTCACATCATAGGTGCACCTGCTAAAAATTTTGGATGAGTTTGAATCTCGGCGACCTTGACCTCAAGGTAAAGGTCAAAGGAAGATTATATGCATACAAGAGGACCTACAGTATGTGTTATCTCAGTGATTCAGTGTTTGGAAAGTGACATGTTTGGATGGATGGATGGATGGATTTAAAACATGGCAGCATATGAAAATAATGAAGAAGCAAACAAAACAAAGGCTTTAAGGAGGAATTCATGCAGCTTCTTCCCCCAGCTCCAGGCCTCAGACGCTGACTAATATGCAGCCAGTGAGGTGGGTGTGACATGAAGCACCAGGTGCCACTTTCAGATGTCACAGAGATCGCACCTATTAATCCATCTCTTGATAATTTCTGTTCACCAAGTCTGACAGGAAAAAAGAGTTTCTACTGTAGAAAAAGGATTAGATCACTAATTAAACATTCATGTTCTCAAGAGGTTGAATCCTAATGGCCTTGGTCTTTCCCTGATGCTTCCTAATAAAGGGGATAAATTTCCTCCTATAAAATTTGGTTCAGACATTTATGTTATTCACAGATGGGAGGACACTACAATTCGGGTCATGAGCTGATCGGATATCTAGCGAACCCCGCAAGTACGACTCAGCTTCAGCACAACTCAGGGTGCCAGGCGGCGCTGGCATAGGGGTGCTTCAGGTGGCGGAACAACCAGGTTCTGAAGAAGCAGGCAGAGAGCAGGTGTCGAAATGCAGAGTGAGGGCAAATAACTCGGTAAGTTCCCCCCAGCTGGCTATTCCCTTTATCAGACCAAGAGAGGCTTGGCAGAAGCCAGCAACATCAAGAGGCTGCTACCCAGTGGACAAATCCCACTGACTTTTTCACTTCCTACTTTTCATCTAGTGCAACCAGCAGGTCAAAGCCTTCTTTTGTATACACATTCATGGCACCCACAGGATCACCCCTAATGGCACCAATGATTCTTTTAGTGGGCCAAAATCTATATCTCAACACCTTCTGGATGGAAGAGAACAGATTTCTGTAAAAACATTCGTGGCTACCAGAAGATGAATCCTAACTGCTCTGATATTTCCTCTACTGAACATTGATACTTGTGATTTGGAGAGAACGCTCCACAACTGATTTAGTTGAGACATTTATGACTTTAATTACTTTAATAAGTCCTGTTGTAAATTACACACATTCATTTTTATAATTTTTCCTGGTATTTAGTTGCTCTAACAACCTCATCTAGGCAACAACAGGAATTCAGTGCAAAATTGGGATTTAAAGAAACAGAAGGCCAAAGGAAAATACAATATATAACAATAAACTGATTAAAAAAAGTTTTCAAAAGAATATACATTTAAATCTCTATAACAAGACACTTTTACTCCTCATTTATGCAAAACAGAATGTCCACTGAAAGCTTTGGACTTGTTGGCATACAGCCAAACCTTTGAGGGGAACTGATTCAGGGAGATTACGTTTAACTAAGTAGCCGAGTGTATCAAATATCCATTGTGCATATTTCTGTGCCTCATCCATACCTCTGAACCTGTGTGAATATTTGATGAGGACATAACGCCTCGCTGGATCTGAACAAAGCTGTAGGTCTGTTAATTAGACTGAGTGCTCAATCCAACGTGGTCAAACATAACTTTCAATTCCCAAACCAATCCACCCCACCCCCACCCCCGCTGCATGCCAACTTGGTCTCAGATGGCACCCTACTCTTCACCCCCATCCCTCCCAGAGCCACTGGGGGCTGTTTGTATGCATGGATCTATAATTAAAATGTTCTTCCCGAGGCATCATCTGACTATTCACTGTAAGCACTAGTAAAAGTCCTCACATTTCATCAGTGTGATTTTAGTATCAAGACCAAAAGAACGTCCCATGCAGAAAATGGCTTCTTTAATGATGCGGTACCATCTGGCACTGTAGCTTGATAATAAACTGGCAACTGGCTCATGTTATTTTATGTCCATTTAATTTATTGTTTTATGGCATTCAACTTGTCTCTAGTGTCATTTGGTAAAATCAGCTTGTTAGAAACCTGATATACATATTATTTCAACCTATATTTCTTTATATTTGTACTTTTATGGTTGCGGAAGTGTTACTCTACCCGTCAACATAATTGCTGGGCTTAAGTGCGTGGTGACAATGGAAGCAAATGATGGTGGATTTGTCACTGAGAGGTCAAAAGATGTCGGGCATCTGCTTCATATTGCTGGTCTCCACTGGAAATGATTGCAGCCAGTTACTTTTGTAACTGGCTGTGTTGGTAAGTCAGTTGACAGGAAAGTAACTAAAATAGAGAGGGTTCATATTGTGTGTGAATGCATGTAAAGCAGGACAGGGTTGAGACAGTGTTCATTCTGACAGGCCGAGGTGGTGGGAGCTGAGGGGAGAGAGTGGAGGGAAGACAGAAAGGGCTTCACACAAGTGTACTTCATTCACGGTGCAGCCAGCTCCCACCACACAGTCCTGACTGCACAGCCATGATCAGTGGGCTGGAATCCCTCTGTTTATGCTGCTAAAAATAGATTTCACACACTGTGATGACGTGACATCTCGTGACAAGACCCCCATCCGGCCTCCTCGCTCTTCCAAGGCTCCCCAACCACTCTCCTCCTTCCTTGTTGGTATGCAACAGTCACCCTGGCTACAAGTCACTTCAAATTAAATCTTTTTAGACAAAGGACAGGGAGAGAACCTGGCCTGTCCTCTGACAACAAAAAAAAAATGAATAAGGAGGAGGAGAAGGTGACAGGAGAAAAACTGAAGGGAAAAGACTATCAAGAGAAAAAAAGAAGAGAAGGAAGAGTGGATGGATGGACGACAAGACAGGAAGAGAGAGGGAGGGGGAGGGGGAGCAAGTGGCAATCAATAATATGACTCATTCTTTCTGCAGTGGCTACTTCCTAACAGCATTCATTAAAGCAAACCTAATCATTTTGGCTCCATAATCAAATCCTGTGAGGCTCCATCTTCTTTCACTCCCCACCACAGACACTCAAATGATTTAAAATGAACCTAAAATGGGAGGAAATGGGCCAGCACGTCCATTACCAGTATGCATCTGGATGTGCTGATGGGAGCTATAACCAGCAGATTTTTGCCCATGGGAGCAGCATGCCGGTTTGAAATGTTTTTGGATTTTTATCAAGTGTCAACACTCTCAGGCCTTCATGAATCTATTCATTTTTTTATAGGTTTAATGTAAAAGTGTGAGAAAAGCTTGCATCAAAATGTGCATTTATTATATCATTATTAAGTGGCTGTCAAGAAAATGTAGAAAAAATCCCTAATTATGCAACAGTAAGAGATTAAAAAACAATGAGGAAAAAAACAGCTACAAAAGCGCAAAAAACAACTAGAAAGAGGCAACAAAAAGATCTTATAGAGACACACGGAGATAAAATAACTAAAGAAAACACACAGAGAGACAAAAAAACACAGAGATGATAAACAATTACAAAGCAGTAAAAAAAACTACAAAGAGTTACACAGAGATGATCTACTAAAAATGATCAAAAAATTACTACAGACAAATACAGCTGCAGAGATAATAAACAAGCACTAAGCAGTAAAAACCAACACAGACACAGTTGCACAGAGAAAAACTACAACTGAGTAATAAAAAATGACTAAAACAAAAAAAACAACAACTCTGCACACAGACAATAAACAACACAAACTGTTGCACAGAGACTAAAAAACTACAAAGAGGCAAAATGTCTTCCAAGAGACATAAAAGAAAAAGAAAAAAATAATAATCCAATCAATCACAGACAAAAACATAAGACTACAGCAACCTACAAAACAACCATAAAAAAATACACAGAAAGACCAGATCACAGGAGACACAAAATCACCACAACACACTAAACAATCACAATGAAATGTAAAGCACCTGCAAACGGTCTAAAGGACACAAATGAGCAGAGATGCAATCGAGGAAAGAGAGAAGAGGCACATCTCTTTCAACATAAGGTTCTTGACTTGTGTTGAAGGGTTTTACATGACTCTCCACAGAGGTCCCTGTTTATCATACAAGTCGCCTATGATAGTTAGACTAACATTATTCCTATATTTGTAGGCTAGACTGCTTGGCTGCTTTACACCTGACCTCTGCAGCCCAAATCAATACTGCCACAAATAACGTTAGAATTAATTAAACGTTGCATCGCCTCATTTTGTCTAATTAATGAGCGATATGGGGCGTTAATTAGCAGTGACACCGCATAATCAGGTCTGAGCATCAACAACTGCGGCATCGGGAGCATCGGGGGCTCACCTGCAGTCACAGCCTGTCTGCAGATCTTCCGCCGGGTCTCCGCAGAGCACATATTGTGCACATCGCTGAGCTTTTAAGAGGATTTTCGGAGGAGACAAACCTGATCACAGCGGTATGTTTCATATATTGTACAGTGAATGGTGAACGGCGTGAAGGTTGTGCTGATTCCCCCCAACACGGCGCTCATTCCCGATGTGGGTCCGCCTGTCAGCGCCGCTGTTAGCGCCACATCATCCCGGCCGTCCTGTCCTGTCCGGGCTCTCAGCTGCAGCGCAGTGTGTTGCCGGTGGTTAGTGGTTACATTCCCGGGTTAAATGGTAACATCAGAACACTGGAAATTTCCTGCAGATCAGTAGAGGACAAAGACGACCCCCAGCGGCTCACAGGCGCCAGCTGTGATATTACTGCTGAAAAATGACTAAAGTTAGCGGGGGCGATCCCAGGGTTTTTAAGTGGGGTGTCACGGGATGGACCAAGAACAAGACGAGATGGGTGGCCCACAGTTTAGAAAACCCTCGGTATGTTATTCACATTGATGTAAAGCCCTGTACTCACATCAAGACAGTATTACATGAGAATGCTGCTGAAGAGTATAAAGATCATTTTATAATAAACCTTTACAAAGTGGTCTAATAATTATCTAGGCCTTTGAAACATGAATTTGTAAAACAGTGAATGCACAAAATCTCTCTGAAAAATATTCCACCTTTTTTTTCTACAGTGAACCTGCTGTCTCTTTATTTTGAAACTAACTGCCCCACTCTCTTCAGATATCATAAATTGATTTGATTGATTAAATAAGCCTGATTTGATTGGCTGATGTTTACACTGAGCACTTCCTAATAAAAGGGAGTTCCTCTTCCCCACTGTCACCAAGTGCGTGCGCCAAGGATTCTCTCCCTAATATTGTAGCATCTTTACCTTTCAATATAAAACACCTCAAGACAAATCTTAACTGGCTCTGTGGAAATTATGCTGAACTGAGTAACAGCCACTAAGCTACGCCCGTGATAATGAGGCATAAACAAAGAGCAATACTCATTTATTTTTAACAAAAAGCTTCATTTATTGTGCAACAATATTACATTTCCGGTGAAGTTCATATCATTGTAGGAAAACCATGTTAACAAGAAAGCAGTGCAAGAAACTCCATGCACAAGCATAATTGAAAATCAGCTGACTTAGGATTTGACTGTGGAATGTGTGTGTGTGTGTGTGTGCTGGTTTCACTCTATTCCGGAATCAGCAATTACTGCAAAAAAAATTACAGATATAAAGCAAAAAAGACAAAAAAGACAATATACATTTTTTAAAAAGGTGATTTGACTCAAGTAAACAAATATTTCCTTCAAGTTCAATAAGTTTGGCCCAATGCAAAACATAAATAACTGACAAATTGAAGTAAATGACCCACAGAAACATAAATAAATACACTTTATGCCATTTGAAATGGAATAACATTCAAAATTTATACAAACAAAAGAGCAAAAAATGGCAGTGAGATTTCCAAAGTGGATAAATGACTTTGCTGGAAATGTCTGTATTGATCGTTCACATTTACTCCGAAACATGAGCCGATTTAGAAACCTACTCCCAAATATGGCAAGTAAAGTATATTAATAATATTGATATTTCTGGGACTAAAAAAGTAAACGACTGTACAAATCTGTGCTTTCTAAAAAATATACTCCAAAAAATTGCTATATCTTTCATATGTATACAAAATATCCCCGAGTAATAAGTAAGAGGTATAAAAAGATGCTGTGGAGTCACTGTACAGATGGGCTTATGGCACAGAAAAAGATAAGAGGACAATCAGTGCTGTGTATAAAACCAAGACGCTAAGTTGTAGCATCAGTACTAAAGTAAGAAGACAGACATTGCTATATGTTGGCCGAGGAACGGAGGACATGGAATCTTTTCAGGGTCATGCGGATAGATCCCAGTTCACGGTTCAGCCTCTCCAGACGATTCTCTAAGGCCACCTGAGAGCAGAAGTGGAGCAGAAACTTCAATGGCAGCCATTGCATTCCACCATGTTGTCACAGACTTAAAAAGAAACCCATACTGCCTGCATTCATTTGGTTAGACTGGGCAGTTAGATCTGGGTGAGAGCTGATAACTTTGGCTGAGCTGGGACAGAGTTTACCATGAGTTACTGTAAGTATTACAGTAATTTTTTAATTGGACTTTGTCTTTTGTGTCTCTGTAAAACTTATACATACATATACACACACACACACATACATACATATATACATACATACATACATATATATATATATATATATATATATATAAAATATAGTGTGTGTGTGTGTGTGTGTGTGTGTGTGTGTGTGTGTGTGTGGAGAGAGCACTTTAAATAATATTAAATTATTTTCCAGAGAAAACAAGCACTTCGTTTCCAAAACCAAACAACTTTAAGCAATTAATCAGAAAAATATTCAGAATATTAATTGAGAATGAAAATAATCAAATACGACATTTTAACATGTAAAACACATATAGGCGACTCAGTTATTTTCCCTTTAGTTTGTTTAGTTTGGTCCACAATATAACAAAAAGTACTGAACAAAATTAAGAGGCTACAACGATGCCAGCAGCTCTGTGAGCAATGACAATGACAACATGTTGAGCTTTAACAGTTTTGTGCATCAGCATGGCAACATATGTTAATCAGCACTGCACAAATCAGTTCAGGCTCATGGGGTTTTTTTGTTTGTTTTTTTTTTGACCAGTTGCTGGCACTGGATGAAACTAAAATTAAATAACAAACTGAGATACTTCTGTCACTACCAAAGTGATGCACTGGTATCCATGGAGTCACATTGTAAGCCTGTTAAACTAAAACACTGTGAAAATGCTCTTTTTAACATAACGGCACCCCCCCCCCAAAAAAAAAACAAACAAAGAATGCAATTTACATCACACACATGCTCACATTTCAAAAGCTGGTTACAGTGACACTTTGCAAATATTTGTAAAATGATTGTAATAAAGAATCTCCACGCCATCTGCTTAACAACAACCACCACAAATAAATCCTATAAACATAATAATAAATATTTGCATGGTTTCCCTGGAGCCTTACCTCGTCTAACCTGGTCTGTAGACTCACTCTGCCGCCTGCGACAGGCATCCGGCTCAAAGCTGCCTCAATCTGTACAGCACACATTCAGAGGTTAATCATTTATGACCAAAAATAATGATATTAATTAAATACCTCTTAGAAGACTGACTCATGAGTAATCTAGAGTAATATTCCCATGTCAGCAAGGCAGTGAGAGGAAGGCTGGTGGTGGGTGGATATGAACCTCCTAAAAATAGAAGTCATTTAGGAGCTCTGTAAAAACAATAAATCCCAGCCCATGTGTCAAAAATGCTCTTTGAAGGTAATTACTGTCAATTCTGGTGTTTAAAATGATTAAAAATTTTCCCCAAAATAACTAATGTTTATGACCAGAATGTGAAGAAACAATCACTATGACTTGGAGTTGTATCAAATAGATAAAGTTAAAAGTTTGTACCACAAGGCACTGTAACATGTCAATAAAGCACCCACTCTACCCTTGAGTCCAACATGAGAGGAAGAGGACATCCCAATACCAAAGCACAAGGACAGACATTCTAGCTGATGGGATGGCAAACGGGGCTGGAGCCTATCCTAGCTGTCATAGGGTGAGAGGCAGGGTACGCCCTGTACAAGTCGCTAGCCTGTTCCATTTACACCTACGGGCAATTTAGAATCATCAGCTAACCTAACCCCACTAACGGCATGTCTTTGGACTGTGGGAGGAAACCAGAGTACCCAGAGACCCCCCCCCCCCCACACACACACACACATACAGGAAAAACATGCAAATTCCACACAGAGAGGTCCGGGCCAAGGTCGATCCAAACCCAGGCCCTCTTGATGTAGGGCAACAGTGCTAACCATCGCGGAAGCGTGTTGTCCAACAGAAGTGTACAAAGGGTACTAAACTCCAGGAATATGAATAAGGTGTTGCACATATTTGAAGGGTAAAGACCACATATGCCAAATTTCATGGCTCTACTTTGTTGTTCAAGCCTTTGAACTCTCACCTGCAGTTTCTCCTGCGTCAGCTCGTCAAAGAGTTTCTCAGCCTCGGCCAGTGACTGGATTCTGTGCAGAGAGGCTGAGTCCTCGCAGGACTCCTGTGGGTCAGGTCCACTACAGACTCCCTGCTCCTCCCAGCCCAGCCGGGAGTGGTCATCCTGTGGATTTACGCTGCCAGAGGACTCTGGCCACTGATGGTCTGAGAGAAAGAAACAGAAATATTATTAATCTGCTGACAGTAAATACACTCACTGACCACAGTTTTGGGCCTGTCCACTGTTTGTTTAAAAAAAAGAGGACTGCAGAAAGTTCCCTTTACAGTGTTCAACCAGTAGTAACAGAACCATTTAAGAAACAATTAGTATAAACTCTCAATCCCTCATCTCTCTCCAGAGAAACACCATCTAATAAATAAATAATGCATAAGAACAAACAAGTGCCTCCCATTAGTGAAGGCAACCAGTGTGAACAAGTGAATACCAAGTCAAATAAATTAAGCCTTAGGTTTTCCAAAACCAGGGTCTCAACTCTTTGTCACCCTGCATATTAAAAGATATTCATTATAAGTAATCACCCTTTTATTCAGTGTCATTTAAACTGGTTTGTGGCATGAGTACACCACCAAAACTAGAACTGGTCAAATTATGACAAAAGAGTGGTTAACTGAATATTATCAAATCTGTTAGAGTATAAATCTGTTACCATCTTCTCTGCCTGCTGACACAAACTGGAGTCTCTTCCTGGGACTACTGCTGTGGAATGAGTGACGTCTCTTGTCAACTTGTCCATCAGGCCTGTAGACAGCACACAATGAGGCTTTTAATTAACTTCAACAACAACAAAGAACAAGCATCACAGCGGCTGTGTTCGTGGGTTTATAGGATGGAGGCAGTGAGGTGTTTATATTTCATTTCATGCTCTAACTGACTTTGAACAAACCTGAGTTCTGTGTGACACTCTTTACAAGGTTTTATCTGCAGAGTGAAAAAATGCAATGTGTGTAGGGAGTGGCAGAATGACACCTGGTGGTAAATCTCAACAGCTACTGTTTACTACAAAATGTGGCGTGAGAGTTATTCTGTCTTCTGGGACATGGGGAACATTATTAATTTCATTAACAGAAGCCAGTGTTCCACTGCTAATATTTCTCCATGGGAGCTCCCCCACTCTTTGAACCATCTCTCTTGGTTATCTCTCTCTTAACAGTTACACTTCTAGCTGACACAAGGTCAGATACAGAAAATCTTTCTTTATTGTATTATATTTAGACATTTATTGAGCTCTTTTTTCTATTTTATTGTGCTCCTTTTTGTGTTTTTGATGTTTTGACTGCTGAAACACAATAATGTTCCAAAAGTAGATCTTATCCAACTGCCTCCCCTTCAGTAACATCCAATGCAGGCACTACCAAAGAAATGAAGACACCGCACTCTACAACCTACATCTTATGTCTTATGGACCTTTATTTCACACAGATATCAGATATAATGACATACTGAAAAAGTTCAGGACACCTTGAATGTAAAAATGTGGTCATAGTGGAAAGTTCACATTCTGTCACTTGCAGATGGTTAAAAATTAAGAATTATTGGTTAAAATACTGAGGAGCAGAGTGAAGTCTTCATTCCCCACCTCCCCATATTGTTTATGTTTTCCAAACGGGAGTTAAGGAGAATTTGCTTTACAACACAAGACAGTGTGATGTTGCGCTTTTCTTACCTTTGGAGAAGGTATTCCTCTCTTGGCATCAGGTGACCAAAAGCAGTGGAGTAGTTCTCAGTGGGGCTGCGTTTAGGGCTAGACTTGGCAGACAGGGGCATGAGTAATGTTTCCCTCTTTGCTGGATGGAAGAGAAGAGCGCACCACTAAGTAAAGCTCACACAGCCCTTATTAACCCTATCATACCTGGTGTGTCATACCAGACAGGACGAACGGCAGTGTCTCTGTGTTTCCGTGACTTTTCAGCCAATCAAAGTAATTCAAATTCACAACAGGAGTCAGCCAATCATAGCAGAGTGTGGTGAAGCCAAAGCAGAAAACCAAGGAAACCAAGCCATCTGCTTGCTATCATAACTCTTTCACACACACATGATTAATGGTAAATAACTGTAAGAAATTAAAAGATATGATAAGCCTGACATGAATTCTTCAGTGGATTGTTAATGACTTCAAAAAATACATAAAACTATATATAAATAGTAATGTTAAGTCTTAATAAAAGGTTAACAATGTAAAGAAGGAGCTTAAGAAAAGATGTTATATTTTAATAATTTTCTGCTCCCATTAAGTTGTCTTTAAATGGAGTCAGAGTGACTGGGAGCTCTTACTAGGTGTAGATGTGGGTATGCTTCTGTGTGCTGAAGGGGGCAGTGAGGAAGATCTGTGGCCCTCTGGAGAAAGACTCCTCTGAGCTCTTAGCATAGCAGAAGCTCGTTCTGCTCCACTGCGACTTTTCAGTCCACCTTGCTCAGCTCCAGCCACCACTCCTCGAGGTTTAACCAACTCCTTATCTGCCTGAAGAAGCCCAGCTCGCTCTTGAATTGGCTCTTTGTGTCGCCGCTCCACAAACCCAACAGTGGTTCTCTGGTTGCTAACCCCTACAAAGACAAAAAATGCAAAATGTAATGCAAGAGGACCCAGTATGCTGTGAAAATTTCACCACTTTATCTTCAGAGAAATAGCAGGCATTTTTGATTTACCAACAGGATGGGTAAAAGTTGACATGGACTGGCAATGACATCATGTGATTTACTGGGATGGCAGCTGAGCCTGACTTGTGGCTTGCCAGAACAAATACTTTTCCAACAGGTAAAGTTAAAGCAGAATCTGTAGAAAGCACAGCTCTTTTTAAAGGTGACTGTGTCCTTATTAAACCTTAAGAAACCTTTGCTATTACTGATCACCTAGATTAGTGCCTTCTTAGACTGTTTGCCCCTTCACCACAGTCACAATTAAAGTGAATGCAGTATTGTTCATTCCTGCTGGACTGACAGGAAAAACTGAATCGGTCACTCCTTCATGACACAATGATTGTTCCCTCCTGGCAATGTATACAAATTTCCAACGTAACAACGTAACATGTGTGTGTGTGTGTGTGTGTGTGTGTGTGTACACACACACATGATATGCTACATTCCTGCATTCCAGACTTAAAAATGCAAGTGACAACACAAGACCTGAAACCAAAGACTGAAATCTGGAGAATTAATGTTAAATCACCACAAACACTCATACCAAAACATCTCAATACATCAGGGAACACTTTCAGGCTGAAGATAGAAAACACATCCCCACTTCCCTTAACATAAAGCGGCCTTTGTGAGTGAGTGTGAGTCATACTATGGTTGGTGGAGCTGCTCTTACAGGGAGCCCGGGTATCTGTGGCTTTGGTCTCCTCCAGCTCTATCAGGGCCCTCATCATGGGTGTCAGGGAACAGGACCCTTCTCTGCGACCAGCTTCCCACTGGCCAGCACTTTGCTCCTGGTGTCTGATCTGAAGAAGAGGCTGTTCACACTCTGATGGAGATGCACACCTGTTGGACAGGATCTCAGTAAATCACGTATGGTTGTGCTAAATTTGGTTAAAAAACAAAACAAAACAAAACAAAACATCCGCAACAATCAGAAACACACCTCCAACTCCCAGCAGCTGAAGAGGTGTCCACAGAGCTGCCAGTTCCTGATGAATAATCATTAAATGGATACGGTGTCCTTTTGGGGATTGTTGACTGATTGGGTTTTCTACCATTGTTTAGCTGGTCAGACTGAAGAGGAGATGACTTTCTGTGGGTAACATCAGGCTCTGCTTTGCCTTTACAGGGCGACAACAGAAGGTCTGGATGGTGGAACAGACTGTGGAGATGTTAAGAGGTTCAGCATTTGACAGGCATCAGTTGTTATAAAACTTCTGTGACGCTGACAGAATATTTGATGGAAAGATGTAATAAGATAGAGATGATTCACATCATTAAAGTAACTCGGTAGTTATTAGCTTTCTTATTCTGATGGCATTCTTTTTTGTTTGTAAAAAAAAATGTAAAGATCCACGTAGTCTGTGTTCCTGGTTCTGCTTCTCATATGAGGTGCAATCATCAAGTTTTATGACTCAGCCCATTAACATAAAAACCACACCTGAAATGAGAGTTTTCAGTGGAAGAGTCCAGACTGTCCAAGCCCTAAGATGGTGAATCCGCATGAAAAAGCATGCTTGCTGTTTTATTTTTAACATTCACACAGTCCCACATCAAATCCATATCAACTGGAGTTCTACTGTAACGTCCTGAAGCGTTTGCAGAGCAGATCCTGCAATGTTATAATCAATGAAAGTGGTTAAACCAGGTGTGACAGCAGTACATGAATGGCGCATATGTGGAGAGGAGATCTGCTTCGCAACACTAAAATTATTCGTCTGTTTGACATCCTGGAGCAGCCATCACAGAGGCACATGTGACAGGACAGAACAGGTTGTCCACGGAGTGCTTTAAAAATAGCACCTCTGCACTTCAAAGGTGCAGGAGAAGATAACCTTGAGGGGAAACCAGCCAAATTTAAATCAGGTAAGGATTTATATATAATTTTTAATGGGTGGAGTCTTGGACATTTATGATTGCACCTTATAAAGGATTTCACTATTTTTTATGCTTACCCAGCCCCAGAAGGTTGTATGTTGCTGTGGGAAGCAATACGGGCCCTGGCCTGGTTCTCATGCTCCAACTGCTTCACCTGAGACTCCAGCTTAGAGATCACTCTGAGGGGTTCAGACACAAACATACCTTAGTTGATAAAAATAAATCAACATAGTTAAGATTCAAAGAGCAATTTCAGAGGCAGACACATAAAGGCATGATGGCTTACTATTTTTTTCCTGCTGCACAGCACAGCAAGTTAAAGCTGTTTACCTCAATGATTGATGGGGGTGCGCACTTATAAACTACTACACAAGCCTGTTGTCCGGAGCTCTTTCTAGTTCCCTGTAGCTATTTATGTTTGTTCCTGTCTGTAATATTTATATGTGTCCATAAATGTTTAAATGGTACTAGCTTAGCTATGCTGACCTAATGATAAACACAAGTAACAAAAAGAACAATGGAAATAGCTGTAAATGTTTGCCTTGGTTTTCATCAGTAGATATGATATGGCTGGCAGTGATCAGTAACTGTCTCACCCACTCTTCTTAAGAACAAAGAGTAACTGATTAATTGACAGTCAAATAATTTTTCATTAGATCATCACTAATTGGTAATTAAACAGAACCGAATAATGAAGCTAAAATTGAAGTTCCGCATGTTATGTGTTTTTTTTCTAAAGGCATGGGCTACAGCAGAAAAGAAAAACATCCAAGACTTTAGCAAATTAAATGTGGTGTGTCAGTGTATACTGATACAGTGTGCACTTTACAGGGATTACTTGCACTTGTAATGATGTAGTATAGAGAGAATATCACTAATCATAATGTTCATATCACACATAGCACAGCCGCTTCATCTACCTGCTTTTTAATTTTTTTGTTTAAGCCCACCAATCAGTAGAAGAGACAGTTGCTTCAGACAATGGATGAACAGAGTTGTTGTACCAAGGCTCACTGTAAGCTCAGCAAGGATTACTTTGAACTGTTAATCATGCAAAGCTACTCTAGTAACATGCAAGAATAAAAATGTTTGGTTTATTTTAATTAGTACATCAATTCCCTTTTAACATCGACATTTTGCAAGAAAAATTCTCTGAGCCATCAAGCCCTGGCTCTAATTTCCTCCTCCTGTTTTACAACCTGTAGTAATTAACACTGGCAATGTGACTCCGTTAGACCCTGAAGCAGCTTACACTGTTTCTATTTTTAAGGTCCTCTAAGCATTCAATAAATAAAACATTTTCTAGTTTCCTATAATCTCTTTACACAAAGTCATATGTACCGTAGGTCTCCATGTTATTTCCATGGATGCTAAAGTAGGCCTTACCCTTTAAGTTATTAGCCTCAGTGCTGAAATCCCTCAAAAACATAATGCTAAAATACTGCAAGTCGTAACTGCCCTCTGTTGGGAAACTCACATTATTGACTTGACACTTCATCAAGTGTGTTTCCACTTAAATATACACATAAGCTCAAGTGTCAAGGTATCGATTATCAGGCAAAGCTGAAAGTGCAAGGACAAGTTGCTGCATAGCACCAGAGGGCAGCACTATTATCTATTTTTAACAGGAGAATCATTAGGCGTTATTGATTAATCCTCTTTTTTCCATCTCCCTGCTGTAAACCACCCACCACTGCAGCCCTTTCAAAAAGCTGCTCAAATCAGCCAGTGACAATGAGACAGTGACAGGCCTGAGACTAAAAACACTGTAACACTTTGGGTTTTTTTTGTAAATTTAACAACTGAGATTTAAAATTTCAACTGGTGAGCTTTAGAAAAGCTGGTATTCTAGACTTTTTTAACCTGTGGATAGAGATCACCTGTAATTACACTTTTCACTCACCTCTTTAATTCAGATATCTGATCGTTGGCATCAACGAGCTTATTCTCTGCCGACACCAAGTTGTTCTGTAGATGCATAAATGCAAAATGTGCATGAGGCCAAATCAAATAATCATTGTTCCATGTAAATTCCAGTGAGAGAATCATTACCTTCACTCCCTCATGCTCCTTCATCAGAGAATCATATTCGCCGAGCAGCTGAGGAAACAAAACCAGACATCTTACTTAGTGCAGTGCAGATAAAAAGTAAACTAAGGCTACGTTCACACTGCAGCCTGAAGTGACCGTCATTGATACTCGACAAACGTCACTATTCTGCGTCCCGTTACGCAGACGCGGGAAGGAAAACAAACTTACTTCTGCAAACATTGGGCACACTCGCTACGTGTGATGTTCTCGCATCCTCTACTGCGCATGCACAACACTTTTAGGTTTGTCTGCAGTTCACACACAGATCACATCCAAGTCGCATATATTTGGAAATGTGAACGACCACACAAAAAAAATCAGATTTCACAAAAAATCTGAATTGGGACACTTCAGGCTGCAGTGTGAACGTAGCCCAAGTAAAACAGGGATGCACCAATCTTAGGTAGGTAGAACTGAAACTAAGACTTTTCAATTATAGAAAAAAATCTATATTAAAATCACTGAGAAATAATGTGGTGGGTGACACAGGGTCATCCAGAAGCTTTTTTGTTTTTTACTTAATTTTTATTAACACTTAAACAAATACATGTTATAGCACTGTCAGATGTACTTTTTTAATAATAATGTAATCCCTCTTCATTGTTCAAATGTCGTAGAAATAGGATTCCATTTTCTGACAAATAAGTCTTTCTGAAGTCTTATGGAGTATATTATTTGTTCCATAAGACGGATTTCCAAATACCTTATCTAGCCACATATAGTATGTTGGAGAATTGGGTTTTAATCATCTAATTGTTATGCATTTAAATGCTTCTGTCAAAAGTAACTTGAACAGATATTTACTAGCTGACCCCTTTAAACCTGCTGGTATTAAACCTAGCAATGCAACCTTGGACTCGTGTACAAGATTTTGGTGAAATATCTTCTTGACGGCATTCTCACATATACTTTCAATATGGCCAAGTAGAGACAGAGGGAGCGTCGACTTAAATCCTTGGTGATATTTTTGGATTCGATTTTTTTAATTTAAGTTACATAATTTATCTCAGGGGTGTCAAACATAAGACTCACATACGGCCCACTGGACAGCTTTGGAAAAAGTGAAGCAGGGCATAAATTTTAGACTTTTAACTGCATTATTTAGACGATTTACAACTTTTCCTAATAATTCCTAATTTTCCTGATAAAGTAGTTACATAATAGATAAATAAAATAAATGAAATTTCATGTTGTTTACACTATCTGCCATAGAAATTTCTAGATTTTACAACGGGTCTACAGTGAAAAACGAATGTTTTGCAGGACAGTCTGGACAATGAGCTCAACACATTTATTTGTTACAATATAAGCCCAAAGAGTTGTGCTGACAGATTTCTTTCATTTACTACAGCAGAATTTTTTTTATCATGTATAGAAACAGCAGCACAGTGGCGTGGTAGTTAGCACTGCGCCTTACAGCTAGAACGTCTGGGTTCTCCCCATGTTTCTGTGGGTTCTCTCCGGATACTCCGGTTTCCTTCCACAGTCCAAAGACATGGTTAAGCGGAAGAGAAAGGGCGGATGGATGTATTAAAAACTGAAACATACTCTTGAAATTGCACTTGTTCCTACCTAACTAGTGGTGTATAATACTACTGATTCATATGTAGCTAGGCACGAGGACACAGTAGGCAGAAGAGTGCGTCAGAAACCAAAACCTAGCTGATAAAACAAAACTTCAAGGCTCCTCTGTCGTATCAAGTTTCATCAGCTGCTAAAAGTTGGTTGCAAATAAAATTTTGAAGTACTTTACACTTTAAGATGTATGTTTAAAAATGTAGAATTACTTTTTCCAGTGTTTCAAAACACTAGTCATGAAAAGTGGCAGAAAATGTATTACAAGAAATTTATACGTAGACTGTCTTTAGTAAATTGAAAGGCTTTGTTTGATGTGAACAGTAATTATGTAATGTGGTGAACAGTACATGTCCTGTCTCCCTCTCCTCACCCCCAACTGGTCGCAGCAGATGACTGCCCCTCCCTGAGCCTAGTTCTGCTGGAGGTTTCATCCCACTCAAAGAGAGTTTTTCCTTCCCACTGTTGCCAAGTGCTTGCTAATAGGGGGTTGTTTTGATTGCTGGGGTTTTCTCTGTATTATTGTAGGGTCTTTACCTTACAATATAAAGCATCTTGAAGGGACTTCTGTTGTGATTTGGTGCTATAAAAATAAAATTTAACTCAATTTGGCTGTAGCCCACACTTGGACCTGACTGGTGCATCCCTGAATGGAAGAAAACTCTTACATGCATCCTCAACTGCAAACAAATTCCCATATTCCTCAGCCTCTGGAGCTAGGTGACTCCAGACAAAAGAAACTATAATAAAATACTAAGTACATCAACAATAATGCACTTGCCTCTTTTAAAAATAATACCTCAGTACTGATGCTAACAAAGATCCAGTGAATAACAAAAGTTTTATATGACACATTTTTCTGGGTCTTATGATGTATTCATGTCATTCTTTTTTCTCATACTTACATCCTGCAGCATCTTGTACTCTCTCTCCCTCCTGGCCTCTTTCTCATCTGCTTCCCTGCAGGCTTTCTGTGCCGCCTCCTCCAGCTGCCGTACACGGGTCTTCAAGCGCGCCGTCAGGGTGTCCTTCTCTTTGGCCGAACGTTTGCTTTCTTCCAACCGTTGCTGCAAAGATTTCACAGTGGCGCCTGCTACAGCATAGCGCTCCGGCCATTCAGCCTAACAACAAAAAAAGGACATCAAAATGAAGGCATGGCAAAATTATATTTTCCTTATATTTATTATTTTATTGTTTTTATTTCATCATTATTCTTTTTTTAATGAACTAAGGAGAAAGCATCCACAATGAAGTGACAAATTAAAAAGCTGCCATTATGATTCCTTAGTTGAATTTAATGCTAAATTAACTACGAGATACTAACAGTAAATACTATACAGACACAAGTGTCATAAACAAACTGCAGCAATGTTTTATTACAGCTCACAGCAAGGACAAAAAACAAAAACAAAACACATTTCTCATTCGTTTTTGAGGACTTTACAGTCCGTATCAGCTTTCCTGTGATGATACTCAGTGTTAACTCGAGCTGATTCTGATGCATGCTTCACAGCTGTGTACTTACACATTGACAATTTCAAGCGCTTTGTCTTCACTTCCTTTTATTATTTGTGACTGACAACAGGTAGCTCTTGTCTTTATCACTGAACAGTATGTGCAGCCTAACTAAACAGTGTAAATGCTGGCATACCTGATTGACACAGATTGCACGGTCAAAAACTGTAACGCCTCCACCATTAATGCCAGCCAAATGCGCAAACCGCTTCCCACATAAATACAATGACTCATAAACTAAGTGCCCCCTAGTGTCCAATCACATGACACAAAACAAAAAGAAAATGGCTCTTACGCAGTCTGATAATGATACGCCTAAAATCTGGTTTCAGTCATCCTGATTAAGACCCAATAAATCAAACTGAACAAACAAACATAAAAAATAAATTAAATAAAAAATACAAGCACAAAGCATACCAGCTTTTTCTCCAGTGAGCTGTTTGTTGCCTCTAATTCTTGAATATGCCTCGTGGCCTCAGCCAGAGCCTTTTCTAGATGTATGCATCTGTAGGAAAAAAAAGCAATAAATAACAACAAAATAAAAAGAATCTAAGCAGGACTTCCTACAGGGTTTCATTTGTGTCTTAATATTTCAGAATGTCACTTGAACATTAAAATTCACAGAAATTCGGATGGAATTTACCACTTTTTTATTTCCAGCATCTTAACCAGAATTTTGCATCATGCTAAGTGCACTATGTTTTCTCATATCTATTGTTGTAAATTCATTGATAAATGTGGAAATACTGTAAGTGTGAAACTTTGGAGCCCCTGGACCTTAGAAAACCAGCGCTCACTTTTTGGCTTTTTTGGGGGCTTCTAACTAAAAATGACAGCCAACACCCCCATAACGGCTGTGAATTGTGTTTGAATGCTTCTACTTTTAAACTATTTCCTTTTTCTTGTACACAATATAATTCTTAATACTTTTTGCTCAAACTGAATAAAATAATAATAAAATACAGACAGTAAATGCAAACCTTTCTGTGAGGGCATGGTTGCTCTTCTCTAAATCCTGGGGCAGATCTCTGAGCTTGAGTTTATCTCGCAGGATTTGGATCTCAGATTCATAATATGCTTTCAAGTCTGCCACATGCCGAGAGTGCTTCTCTCTCAGGTTCTGCCTTAGTCTGAAAAATGAGAGAAGAAAAGCAACACCTTTTTACAGAGACTGGTCATGTGCAAAGTTAGTTTATCAATTACAGTTTTTTTCTCCCACCTGAGACTGGCTCTTTGGGAGGTGACCGATAATCTGATATTCAAAATGCCTGCCTCTACTTTTTCAACTACAAGAAACTCACTAAAGCCTCTTTGAGGGTGCCAAAAATGATTCTACTCACCTGTTTAAGCAGGTTCAGTATTTAGTAAAAGAAATAAATGGATAAAAAGGGGAAAAGAACCAACCTTGAGTTTAAAATGTGCTGAAATACTAAATCTTGTTATGAAATGCCTAACTATTAAACATGTGATTTCTGTTCACTGCCTCTGGTTGTTGTGAAACACATGATCTGCCCTGTCCTTATTTCAGGTCCTCCTGAAAGAAAACAAGAAGTATGACTAAGGTTCTAATGGTTTTTGGCAGCATTTGGGAGTTGTTCAATGTCTTTAGAGACCCATATTACTCTTTGTTTACGGTCATTCTGTTATTTTGCTTGTCCTGTTTTAGTCTCCTGCACATTGTACTTACAGAGAGACGACCACGGGATCCTCTAGGGATGATGCTCTTTCCATGTGTGGACTGACTCCATGCCGCAGAGAAGCACCAGAGGCTGAACAAGGCTTCAGGGTGCTGGTGTGTGTGTGACTACCCTCCTCTTCGCTGGCTAAGGGGGCACTGGCTCTATGCTGAACCTTATCCTGGGAGGTAGACAGGAATGCTTGGGATCTATTTCCCCATGGACTTTGCACTTTAGATGGGGCAGAAATACTGGAGGTATCAGAGATGCAGTCTGTATCTCCAGGGTTGGGGCTGCACTCCACCATGCTGTCAGGGGTTATAGGGGTCCCGACTCTGGGGTAGAGGTGGGGCTGATTGGCGAACGAGGGGCTGCTGAAGTGAGAGGGTGAAGTGAAGCCAGAGGTACGATCTGACTGTCGCATGTTAGCTGTTGGGTCTAGTGTCAACATCTGAAGCAGAAACACAGATGAACTGTAAGAAAATCTGAACTAATGGATGCGAAATTTACTACATACGTTTTTTACTACTAATACTGTTCCATCTTATATTTTAAGAACATAAATGTTTAATTGTGTCGTTATCTTTATCTTTTGTTAAAGATATCTACAATCTTGGAACTGCAGAGCTTGAGTTATGTGACATACCTGCGGTGACAAAGGAACCGAAGTAACAGAGGCTTCCCAGTCTGAACGTTTACAATCTGCTCTTTGCTTGTTCTGATAGATCTCTCTGAGAGACAGCTGGGGTTCCTGACTCCCAGGAGTCTAAAGGAGACCAAGATAAGACCTCAAACCTCAGTATGATTCTATTAACAGTCAATCACCTCAAATGCAAATGTGTACAATAAGCAAACCATGTATTTTGTATCAGATGCCACTGTGAGCTGTAATATTATAACTCACAAGACTCATGGATGCCTCTTGCAGAAGGAGATAAGCGCCACTATCAAAGCTTTCTGGTAGGGGGCGATAGAGCTCACACTCATTCAGACGCCAATAAGTGAGGCCTAAAACAGAAATAATTAACTCTAATTACTATATGCAATCATTTGGAAGCATAGCTTGAAACCATAATTTTACTTTGCCCATAAGTTCTGTCATATAGCAAAGTTTGTTCATGATCAAAGGAGGATGATAGAGAATGCTGAAAATTATTTATGACTGAGTATGACAACACTGGCTGGTATCTATTGCAGAATCACCTCATAGAAAATTTGGGTTAGGCGAGGTATGCAATCTACTGAACATCCTAGTTTTTACATATTTCTGGCAATGCTGGCCACCCTAAAATACAACAAGATAAACAAGAACTCTGGTAATTATTTAATTCATTAGTTGATACCACTTAACTTAATAACAATGTGGGTGAAAACCAGTGCTGATACTACTGTTTTTTTTTTCTTCTTGTTTTATGTTATGTTTTGTGTACCAAAAAAAAACAACAACAAAATCATCATAAAAATGACAGACCTGTTTTAAAGTCTTTTAAAGTCTAAAGTCTGCGCCACCCTATTTTTGAACATTTAGGCAGAACAAAACTAAATTGACACAATAGATAAATATTGCTAAGAATCTCTAAATAAAAACTCATTTGCTGATAGCCCATTATCTGTCAACAGGGCCAATATGGACCAACACTAATACCAATTGTAAATAATACCATAAGCTTGTATTTGAATGCATTCTGTTATTTAATGTTCTTTTATTTTGACATCGCTAAATTGGAAGTAGTGGTCCATCAGGTGCACAACAGCGCAGAGCGCGGAGATACGGATCGTAGAGACACGAGCGAAAGAGAGAAGAGAAAAGAGTAAGAGAGAGAGAGAAAGACTGCCATTCTACAACTGGTCAAGGGCGCACATGGTAAAAATGATGTCCCTGTTCTTTAATGACACAGTTGTGGTGTGAAATGCTAATTGGCACAATGATTGTATGCTGTTGTATGTTATTGAGTATGAGCTACCTAGCCTGCACTAGGCTGTTGGTGTATTAGCACACACTCCTCACAGAATGCTAGTTGTTTACTGTCTGATATATTCTGTTGTTGTTATTCATAAAAAGAGTCAAACCTGAATTGTTAACAGTGTTAGTTTACAACTTGAGTTCTAATACATGGCTATTGTATTGAACAATATATTTGAACACGTGGAAATTATCTGTCTGATATAAAAGGACTCATTGGAATTTTAATTTCATTTCAGTTTTCACGGTGTTCTTTGAAGATGATATAAGTTGAAATGTGGAATAAATCAACTTCACTGACATCAGTATGAAGCGTGGACTCAATGATTGACCAGGAAGTAGTTACACCAATATTCAGCTGACATCTATTTTATAAATTTCTTTTTATCAACAAAGCAATAAAAAAATACCAAAATTACACATAAACAATGAATGTGAATGAGTTTCAGTGTTGTCCACATATTTTTAAAAACACATGATGATCCCAGTCGCTGTGTGCTTTGCCTGAGTCAGTGAATTCTTACCTGAGGCTTCAGACATCAGGCTCTCACTCCTCCTCAGGGGAAAAGAGCTGGAAGACGGCCCAGCTGGCTGATGCTGAAAACCAATAGAGATGAGTAGATCAGACTCAACAGCAGGAAAGTAATCAGGACAACTACAACAGAGAAATGCACCAAAAACAAAAAATACTACAGGTGAACACTATGCACTGTTTTGTTTTTTGTGTGTTTCACTGCTTATTTTATTCATGCAAAATCTTATCTGTCCTGGAGAAGCAGCTGCCATCACTTGCTGAGTTATACCTGGTCCTGGGAATCTGTGCTCTCCAGAGTGTTTTGACTATGGGATTCTCTGGGGCTGCGAGGCTGCTCCTGGTACTCAGGCATTTGGGATGATGCTTGTCCTGCTTTGCTCTTCTTGGGCCTGAGTTTCTGTCGCTGGGCCCAGGAAGTTAACTGCTGGCTGGTGCTGTTAACAGAACAGCTCAGGGTAAGTAAAAATATTATGTCTCAGATAACTGCTGCTTGAAGACTTAAACCAATCAGGGAAGATCTGATCAGACATCTGTCCAATAATGACTCAAAAAGCTTGAATGAGTATTGTGACAACAAGCTCATCTAAGGCTGATCTAATCACTTTAGTCCTTTGTTGTTCTGTATTTAATATGCCACACGTAAGCAGTAGTGGTTACTGGAATTTTCTTTGATTTGACCTGTCACAGACTCAGCCTTTATCACATTAAAGACTTTTTCATTAAAACTTCAGTATTTCACACATTTGAAAATGTAAAGCAAAGTGAATGAGTGGAAACTCAACATATATTAAAACAGTTTGCAGCTGAAGGCGTGCAAACCATGCCTTTTACCATGTCTGTTTATGAACCACTGTTAGACATCCATTTTCAGATGCTCTTAAATTAAAAGAAAGTGTAACTTAGAACAGGCTTAAGAAAACACCACAGTACCTCCTTCCAAACTCTGGTTAAAGTGAGAGTGTTTAACCTTAGACATACCCAGAGGGTTTCTGCTGATACACTAGTGCTTCATTCACTCCGAGAGTCCTCTCATTGGAGAAATCCTGCTGGCAACCAGTGACAGTTGTCTCTGTATCTTTCTGGAAGATAGTGGACCAGTGATGCTTCTCACTTCTTTGACCAACATCGTCATCTTCCCCTGGTGAACCCGCGGGTTCCAGACCTGACTCCCAAGTAGACAAAGTCCCATATCCACTGCTGAGCACTGTGGCTGCACGCTCCTCTCGCTGGTTGGTGGTCTCGGACCTGGGAAGCGGAGGTGATGGGGAGCTAAAAGGAGTATGGACAGGGGCTGCCAGACTGTCATTGTCACTGGACAAATTTTTGGGGACTGTACATTCACTAGAGACCGGGGGGAAAATATAGTCCTTCATGTTTGTGGTAGTTTTGTTCACGGGAGTTGGGGAGAACTCTGCGTGTGGCTGGACACTAGCCTGGCGGTTTTGGAGCTGAACCAGGGCCTTAATTTCATCCTGAATCAACTGAAAAAGATAAATTACTTTACTGGACATGTAAACATTTGCTTTCAGTGTACTTACTAAGACCAACTCTTTTTAGAGATGGTCCACTTTAATGGGACAGCACACAATGTTAAATACAGGCTTACCTGTATTTGGCACTGGTATTGTTCTTGCTGAGCAAGTATTTGCTCTTGGTATTGCTTCTCAACCAGCTGAAACAGATGCAGCCATCGACCCTGTTGCAGAAAAATAAACAGAATCACGTGCTATCATTACTCAGAGCAAGGCATTCCCCTTGGTAAATCAACTGGGGGTGGAGCCAGGGTCAGTTTTATCACTGTCAGTACACGTTGACTCTGCTGTTTTGTCTTTATGCTGCAAAGCCAAACACTCGTGGTGATTGTCCTAAACCTGTGTGTGAACTACCAAAGGCCAAAAGACTGAAGATTACCTAGTGATTCTGGACATTTACAAACACACAATAAACATACGTCTGTACTACAAAGCAAGCTTTAAGATCAGTAAGGTAAGTTCAAGTTTAATTCTTAATTTTTTTACATTTATGATGGTAGTTCACTTCATACAAGGGGAAAGTCACCGTTGTACCTTATGCTGCACAACTAACCGGGCTCTAGAGCAGGTTATGCTTCAGATCAACTTGTTCGAAACCACCATTACCTGACCAATCAATTCTCTTTGAAAACAGCAAATAAAATACAGGTAATACCTAAAAGTTAAGATCAGAAAACCCTTTTGTTTTTGCAACACTAATGCTTCATTTATTCCAGCTGAGTGCAAATAACTCAAATTCATGAAACTATAGGTCCTTATACAGGTGCTGGTCAAAAAATAAGAATATCATTAAAAAAAACTTGATTTATTTCAGTAATTCCATTCAGAAAGTGAAACTTGTATATTATATTCATTCATTACACACAGACTGATATATTTCAATATATATGCTTGTTTCTTTTCATTTTGATGATTATAACTGACAACTAATGAAAACCCCAAATTCAGTATCTCAGAAAATTAGAATATTGTGAAAAGGTTCGATATTGAAGACACCTGGTGCCACACTCCAATCAGCTAATTAACTCCAAACACCTGCAAAGGCCTTTAAATGGTCTCTCAGTCTAGTTCTGTAGGCTACACAATCATGGGGAAGACTGCTGACTTAACAGTTGTCCAAAAGATGACCATTGACACCTTGTACAAGGAGGGCAAGACACAAAAGGTCATTGCTAAGGAGGCTGGCTGTTCACAGAGCTCTGTGTCCAAGCACATTAATAGAGAGGCAAAGGGAAGGAAAAGATGTGGTAGAAAAAAGTATACAAGCAACAGGGATAACCGCACCCTGGAGAGGATTGTGAAACAAAACCCATTCAAAAATGTGGGGGAGATTCACAAAGAGTGGACTGCAGCTGGAGTCAGTGCTTCAAGAACCACCACCCACAGACGTATGCAGACATGGGTTTCAGCTGTCGCAGTCCTCGTGTCAAGACACTCTTGAACAAGAGACGGCGTCAGAAGTGTCTCGCCTGGACTAAAGACAAAAAGGACTGGACTGCTGCTGAGTGCTCCAAAGTTATGTTCTCTGATCAAAGTCAATTTAGCATTTCCTTTGGAGATCAAGGTCCCAGAGTCTGGAGGAAGAGAGGAGAGGCACAGAATCCATGTTGGCTGAGGTCCAGTGTAAAGTTTCCACAGGCAGTGATGGTTTGGGGTGCCATGTCATCTGCTGGTGTTGGTCCACTGTGTTTTCTGAGGTCCAAGGTCAACGCAGCCGTCTACCAGGAAGTTTTAGCTGGCCAACTTTATGGAGATGCAGATTTCATTTTCCAACAGGACCTGGCACCTGCACACAGTGCCAAAGCTACCAGTACCTGCTTTAAGGACAATGGTATCCCTGTTCTTAATTGGCCAGCAAACTCGCCTGACCTGAACCCCATAGAAAATCTATGGGCTATTGTGAAGAGGAAGATGAGATACGCCAGACCCAACAATTCAGAAGAGCCACTATCAGAGCAACCTGGGCTATCGTAACACCTGAGCAGTGCCACAGACTGATGGACTCCATGCCACGCCGCATTGCTGCAGTAATCCAGGCAAAAGGAGCCCCAACTAAGTATTGAATGCTGTACATGCTCATACTTTTCATGTTCATACTTTTCAGTTGGCCAACATTTCTAAAAATCCTTTTTTTGTATTTGTCTTAAGTAATATTCTAATTTTCTGAGATACTGAATTTGGGGTTTTCATTAGTTGTCAGTTATAATCATCAAAATGAAAAGAAACAAACATTTGAAATATATCAGTCTGTGTGTAATGAATGAAAATAATATACAAGTTTCACTTTTTGAATGGAATTACTGAAATAAATCAACTTTTTCATGATATTCAAATTTTATGACCCGGACCTGTATAATTCTAAAACAGAGACTGACTACAGCACTAAACCCTGTACTTACTGAGGTTAGCCTACATTAAATTTAATAGAAAACCTAATGGTTTGAATTACATTTATTTTCTTTATTTGAGCCCAAGACCATTAACTGCTACCATGGTTGCAGCTTAAAGAATGCAGCTAAAACTGCATTTGAGGAACACATAAATTGAAAATAAAACTTATAATTATAGCAAGGGAAAGGGCAGTGATAGTAATAAGCCTATTAGGTCAGTAGTTATTTGATAGCTTCCTTCCGGGATTTGGATTTAGCAAACGTGTTGCTTTGTGCATTATATACTGCTCAAAAAATTAAAGGAACACTTTTTAATCAAAGTATAGCACTAAATCAAACTTCTGGGATATTGATCTGGTAAGTTAAGTAGCAGAGGGGGATGTTAATCAGTTTCAGCTGATTTGGTGTTAATGAATTTAACAACAGACAACCCCCAAAACAGGAATGGTTTTACAGTTGGAGGCCACTGACATATTTTCCCTCCTTATCTTTTCTGACTGTTTTTTCATTAGTCTGGCTAGGGTCATTGTCACTACGACACCCGGAACCTACAGAGCTTGTGCAGGTAGTCCAACTCCTCCAGGGTGGCACATCAATACGTGCCATTACTAGAAGGTTTGCATAGTCTCACAAGCATGGAGAGATTCCAGGAGACCGGCAGTTACTCTAAGATAAGCTGGACAGGTACATAGAAGGTCCTTAACCCATCAGAAGGACTGGTATTGGCTCCTTTGTGCAAGGAGGAACAGGATGAGCACTGACAAAGATTCAAAATGACCTCAAGCAGGCCACTGGTATGAATGTCTCGGACCAAACAATCAGAAACAGATTTCATGAGGGTGACCTGAGAATCCTCTAGTGGGCCCTGTGCTTACTGCCCAGCACTGGGCATTTAACCCATATAAAACATAAATCATCTCTCCTTAAACATGCCTTGAGAGTACGTGTGACATGAAAATCAACATCTGCCTCTATCTATGTCTGAACATGCCTGTGTATGCAGAAACAGTATAAGCACAACTGTGGGTGTGGCCTATATACTCCCTATTATACTGTATGACTAAGAAATCTGTTTCCCTGGGAGAAATCTAGCTGGGAAATCACTCAGTTAATTATGTGCATATAAACACACTACAGGAGTTAAAATAAGTGAGAGAACAACAACGTGGTGTGTATCAACCAATTCTCGACCTCCACCGTACCAGTATAATTGTGTCTGGCTGCACCTCTGTGTGTGCTGTGTCACCCGGCTCAATGGTACCACTAGTGCTCTAAGAAGGGAAATTAGAAAATCAAAAAGAAAGTGGAAGCAGTGTCATGAGTTAAGAAGAATGCAGACCCATATACAGACTTGAAGACAGATTTAATATACAAAAAAAACCCCCAAACCTTTATTTAGGCTGAGGCAGCAAATCTACACAGCGGAAGAAAATAAGAGTTCTATAATCCAAACAGTAATATCGGGGTTCTAGCCAGATTTTTTTTTCAGCCTGTACTCCGGTTTCCTCCCACAGTCCAAAGACATGCAGTTAGTGGGGTTAGGTTAATTGGTCACTCAAAATTGCCCATAGTGTGAATGTGAGTATGAATGGTTTTCCGTCTCTGTGTTGGCCCTGCGACAGGCTGGCGACCTGTACAGCGTGTACCCTGCCTCTCGCCCTATGATAGCTGAGATAGGCTCCAGCCAGCCACCCCCCCCCCCACCCCCAACAAATTTAGTCTTGTTTATTTAAATATTTATTTCTGAATGACTTGAAAATTAAACCTAGCACTACACCAGCTTCCAGCTTTGTTGGACAGTGTGCAGACCAAAGCAGATGGCACTAACACCCAGAAAGCTCAAAAGTCAAAGAAACATCCAAACTTTGAGGGATTTTCTAACTACACACTCCAAACACGCTAAATGTCTCAAACCTCTCAAAGCTCAGTATCAATATCGCTGTCTCTCATTGGCTGCTGTCATTTCCACAACTTTCACCTGTTGCTCAGCAACCAAAAATGTTGCCATATAATTTTTTGATTGCTTGATGTGGTGCATTTTTCCACCAATAGGAAAGGGGATGTCACACTCTTCCAGTGAAATCTACTTAAAGACACTATAGTGATGCTATGTAATAAAAAGAAGACAAAAACACAGAGAAAACAAATCTATAAAAGACAAAATTATGTTGAGGTGACTGAGTGTAATAAGGGTTTTTTTCTGTGTGTGACTCAACTTCTACAGAGGGGATTCGACTTATAGAAAAAATTTGTTCACCATATGAAGAACGCCTGACAGATAAAACTGAATGTACCAAACAAATGGCGCCACATCCAGACACAGTGACTGCACTCTATTAATCAATACATCGTTTTTACCAGGGAGATCATTATATGGGAAAGTTGCACACTGAATTTCATACTGTGTACAATGACAACAAAGCAATTTAATTCTTTTTTTAATGTATTTATTTAATTCAACTGTCCTCTGTTTTGATGTTTTAATGTCAGACATGATGCCGGACTCTGATGGGTTTGCAAAAGTAGATCACTGTCTTTTGGGTAACCATGTAATTTTTTTTTCCTTTCCAGCCAACCTGTTCTAAAGTTTTCCAGCTCTGCTTCACACAGCTTTTCAATATTTTGAAGTCTCAAACCAATGACATTGGCAAATGCCATCTTATTTACTTATGTCAGTATTGGTCAACAGGGTCATTATGAGCCAATACCAACATTCTTCAAATATACTGCTCAAAAAAAATTAAAGGAACACTTTTTATTAATCAGAATATAGCATCAAGTCAATTAAACTTCTGGGATATTGATCTGGTCAGTTAAGTAGCAGAGGGGGTTGCTAATCATTTTCAGGTGCTTTTGGCATTAATGGGACAACCCCCAATGCAGGCATAGTTTTACAGGTGGAGGCCACTGACATTTTTTTCCCTCCTCATCATTTCTGAATGTTTTTTTTGACTATTGTTGCATTTGGCTAGGTTCATGAGGTGACACCTGGGCACTGCCATAGCCCTACAAAATTACCTCCAGCAGGCCACTGGTATGAATGTCTCTGACCAAACAATCAGAAACAGACTTAATGAGGGTGGCCTGAAGGCCCAATGCCTTCTAGTTAGCCCTGTGCTCAGCGCCTGGTACCATGGAGCCCAACTGTGCTCAGTGATGTCCTGGTCCAGATCTGGGAGGAGATTCCCCAGGACATCATCCATCATCTCATTAGGAGTATGGTCTGATGCTGACACGCTACTGAGTACCATTTTAAGTTGCTGCAATAAAAATTTGGCAAAATGGACTAGCCTGGCACATTTTTTTTTCACTTTGATTTTTAAGGTGTCTTTGAATTCAGCCCTCTGTGAGTTGATCATTTTCATTTCCATCAAACAGTGCGACATCTTTTTTCCGCCCTTAACGATATCTGATGTGTTTTCAAAGTGTTCCTTTAATTTTTTGAGCAGTGTGTATCTGTGTCTTCCTGGTAATACTGAATTCATAATATTGCAGTGTGTTTGTTCACAAATGGTAAACATTTCCCTTTTCTGGATTTATTCAGTGATGTTGGTCTGCAGCCAGTCTGCAGTGTTATTAAAACTGGCTATGCAAGTAAAAACAGTCTTTCATATTATGCAGTTAACAACAGAACACATGATTTGTACTCATTCATATTCATGTATATGATCATGTGTACTGTATAATTCATCTGTGAATATTAATTTTCAGAAAATGTATTGATAACCTAGCTAATACATCTCTGTATTTCAAGACAAAATAATGCTTTGATTTTCCACTGGGAAATCTTTAAGTGTTCTTTGAAAACAGATTCTTTTCACTGTGACCTCATGATTCGGCTCAGGTGTCCAGAGTGTTACCCTTTGCTTTGTTTCCCATTCCTGTATTAGATTAGATTAGATTAGATTAGTGAGCTTTTAAGTGTTTTGTTGATTATATGCACCTGTTTTATTGTAGCTTGTCTCACAGAATGAAACTCTTTAAAGTACTGTTAATCTCTGATAGATTAAATTGAGTTCATAGATAGGAATAATCAATTGGTATAATTACAGTGTTTGCCCTGACAAGATCATATTGACTCAGTAACCCAACAAATCGATAATTGCATTCATTAAACACTAAAGCTGTTCATTTCAATCCCTTTTTCGTCCCTGAATTAAAGTCAGACAAATGAGTGGCTGCAGAGGTCCCTGCAGTGTTGGAATCTAGCCCTCCTTTATAAAAGACTTCATTTGTTGTGTATTACAGATACAATAAATAAAGGTTACCAGATGTGTTTGTATTATGGGCAGCATAAGAATGCAGAGATCTCCTCTTCTCTCAGGAGTTTACTTTTCTTACAGTTAAACTGCAGCTCTGTTCATTAAGTATTTTCATTCCTTGATCCCTCTAACCTCCATCCTTGACTGTGGTTGAACAAGCCAGGCTTTTACTTTTATCAGCCTGCTCTTCTTTTGTGATGAGAGCAGTTTAGCCTTGGTACTTAACTGCAGAGGTGTCCTTTCAGAAGGTCTGATGCTACACACACACACACCATCACCACCTCTCCCTTTATCGTAACACAGATTCCGGTTGCCGGCAAAAATGCTTTAAAAGGCCAGTTATCAGCCACTGCTCCTCCTATGAGACACTGTTTTTAAAATGAATATTGGGTGTTTAAACTGGTACAGTTTTCTTTGTCTTCCATCCCTTTGAGAGATACAGATTGGCCTAAATTGAAGGCTGATTTTGTTGATGCAAAATTGGGAACAGATTGCTGCCCACCATGTAACATAAAGGGGACAGATCAGCGGTTTGCTTTTTCAGTGTCTTTTTAATCACTGCTTTCATGGGTGACCACCTCTCACATATGCCTCTCTGCTCTCCTGAGCAGTAGAGACATCTGCTTTTCCTCTTGGAATTAAAAGAACATGACAGCAAATACTGAAATGTATGGCTGTATAATCACATATATCAGCAGGGTTCTAGCCAGAATTTTTTTTCTAATTAGCAAGCTAATTAGCAAGCTCATGCTAACCGCTAAAAGTTGCTCCCACTTGATAATTGAGTGACAGGGTCTACATATGTAACCAGAAAGCACCTCTGAAGCCTAATCACAGTCTTTGTGAACCTTTAGTTACATTTCTCGAGGTGCATGTCAGGTTAGGTTCAGAGAGGATTTTCGGTTATGTACGTAGGACTGTTGCAGAACTCTAAACCAGGCCTTATGAGATCGATAGAGTGATAATTTTTGCATATAATTCACAAGACTTACACTTATATATCATGCATTTAATGTGTCCAAGAGTGCTGTTTACTTTCACTAATGGGTTTGTAGAAATCACGTAAAAAGCATACACAACAAAAACATGATCCAGATGTTTTATCAATCAGCTGCTAAAAGCATTTTCTATGTTCAAATATCAGCCACCATGTTTTAAGCATAAACTATCACGGTTTTAATGCAACAACAGGAAGTGACATCATCAGCTTCAAAGTTCTCTGTTCTTCATGCTACTGATCAGGTGGTTGATGAAGGACCTCCAGCTGTTACCCAGTAAAGGTTTTAAGGTGGTTACGGGAGCAAGCGCTGCTGCTTTGGATGTCTACTTTCGCTCCACCTGAGCGCACCCTCTCAGTAACAGCTCTGCCTCTTTGCACTGCAGACAGACTGCACGTAAAACAGCTGCTGCTGTGTTTTTGTTGAAAAACTGGGGGCTGCATGAGCTTAGTGCTTTAATGCTTTTTATTCACAAGCATCCTCCAAATTACGTTTCTACTGCAGGACCATTTTTATTCCCTAATTATGGATTAAAGCATAAAAAATATTCTGCCAGTTGTCATTTCAATTTCTGTAGCCCATGAAATCAAGCGCGCACATGACCGTAGGGAGGTCAAACGTGCACATTGTGAACTGTCCGTGCTCTGTGGTAGATTGCAAATTGCAGTGAAATAATACAGGCACAAACAGCGATAAAAGCAGCGATCTAGCCGGGGCAGGATCCTGTTTGCTAAATGCAGTGACAGCAGAGCTCTGAAAGTGAAGTGGTGAAATCCTCAGGCGCAAGGGTGTCTCAGCCCGGGGCAGCACCTGGCGATCAACCAACTGCTAGCTAGAACACTGAACATGGAGGAAAACACACACAGTGGGACAAAAAGTAGGACTCAACAAAGACCTGAGGCAATCTTAAAAGCACACATGAGGTAATTAGGGAAAGATAGCACACCTGGGGAAAACAAGACACAGGTGAGCAGAATCAAACTAACGAGATAGGGGAAGAAAAAATAAACACGCTGCACACGAGACAAGAGACTAGCAAAACAAAACAGGAAGTAACTAAACATGGGACACAGAAAAGGAGACTTGACACAGAGGACACAGGGAAAGTAAAATAAACTCAAAAACAAGGAACAGAATACAACCAAACTATAACCATGAACCTAACCCAGATAACTACAACTAAAACATCTCAGAATGTAAATATAAGGAATTCAACCTGAAATATCTCTAAAAAGATACAAAACTCAAAACTGTAAAAACTACAATAAACTAAGACTCAAACAGAAACACTGAATATTAGAAACTGAAAGTCCAAAACTTAAACTGTGGGGTCACAGACACAGGATCATAACAAGCAGGATACACGTTGGTTTCCTTTGAAATTTTGAAAAACAACCTTGTTAGATATCAGGAATTTGTAAAGGCTGCAACAGCAAAATATTTGCCTGACATTATCACAAAAAAACCTCACAATCCCAGGATTTTGTTTACTACCATCAACTCTGTTATCTTTACTTCCTCCCATACCATTCATTTTATTTTAGGAGTAGCATTCCCAACTCTTCTCACATTTTAATTGACCCTCATAACTAGCCTGTTTTAAACACATTACATTAACGTCTCTTGCAAAGATTGTTTTCCCTATGCCCTCCACTGTTCTTAAAGATGTATTTAACATTAAATGACCCAGGATCTTCCCCATCATCAACAGTTTGATGTCTACTGATACTGTTTCATCTCTCTTCAAGCAGGTGGCTGTTCAGCCCCTGCTGAAAAAGCTACTTAGATCCCACCTTCAGGGTTTTAGCCAGCAGTTGATCGCCCAGCACTGCTCCTGGCTCAGGTACTATCGCCCCAGGTTGAGAATTTCACCGGTTTGCTATTGGAACGGTTTGCTATTACTACAGATAGCAAGTGGTTCCCTGATACTGCTGGGCTGTGAAAATTTTTCTGGCTAGACCCATGAAATTACCAAATAATTACCAACCTTACTCTAAACTTCTCAACATCTTTGAGTAGTTTCAGTCAGGTTTTAGGGCCAATCATAGTACAGAATCCACCTTGCTAAAAGTATATAACAATCTCCTCCTGTCAGTTGACTCTGGGGACTGTTCCATCGTCATCCTCCTCGATCTCAGTGCTGCATTTGATACAACTGATCCCAACATTCTCCTACAGCACTCCAGTGCTGGTATCTGCAACATAACACTACACTGATTCACCTCATACCTGAAAAATAGATCCTTTTTTATCAGCATTGGAACCAATTTTTCCTGCAACAGCTACACTTTGTTGCAGAGTACCTCAGGATTCCATCTTAGGCCACATCCTGTTCTTCCTCTACATGCTTCCTCTGGGGTCAAATCATCAATAAACAAATATTGCCTTTCATTCCTGTGCTAAGAATATTTAGTTGTATCTCCCCCTCAACATTAATATTAAGTCCAGGCTGGATAGCATTTTTTTATGCCTGGATGACATTAAGCATGTACTGAATGAGGCTAAAACAGAAATGTTCCTCTTTAACTTTCCCAATTCTATCAGTGGGTTTTCCAATCAGCTTGGCAACTTCTCCGCTATGTCAAACCTCATGCCAAAAGTCTTGGTGTGATATTTAACTTTGACTTTAAATTTGACAAGCAAATCAACTCACTGGTTAAGAACCTGTCTTTTTCTCTGCTCCATATTGAAAATTAAGTCTTTTCTTTCTGTGAAAGATTTCAAGATTGTTATCATGCCCTCATTTATTCCTGCAGTTCACTTTAAACTGATCTCATTCACTCCTATCTTCAGCTTGTCCAAAATGCTGCTGCTAGGATCCTCACAGGCACCCAAAAACATATTATCATATTCATATTACACCTGCTTTAGCTTCTCTCCACTGGTTGTCTGAGAGGTTTAGAATTGATTTCAAGATCCTTCTGTTTGTCTACAAACTCTTCATGGTTTGGCCCCTTCTTACATCACTGACCTCTGACACCCCTACTCTTTTTCCAGGTCCCACTGTCATGAATCCCAGAATACGGACCCAAATGCAGGATACAGAAACACACAAGGGTTAAACTCAAAACACACCTTTAATAGGGTTGATGTAAAGAATATAAAGCAAAAGGCAAACTGAATCCAGAGCAGCAGGAAACACATAAGGACAGGTTAACAGACACTGAGACAATGAATGTGCTTTATATATACATTTCAATTGAGTTGAGAGCAACTCACTATGTAAGTGCGAGAACACATGCATTTATTAAAGGGTCAGAGTCCACAACTGTGCATCACAATTATGACACAAACTTCCATTAAAGAGGAAGAAGAGATAGTAAGAATTGTATTATCTAGTAATCTTTTGTTATCTAGCACACTTTTCTCAATTAAAGATTAAGAAAAGTGCAATGAATGTACCCAGGTGTACACACTGAAATCCTTCAAGCCTGATGAACTGTGCTATAAAGTGCCTTTGCATTGTAGAGCATCACAGTTTTCTGTTCTCTGGAAATCACATCTCGTGTCTGAAAAGATCAGCTGCAGAGTGGTGCTAGGTGGGGTGTTGGGGTCTGCAAATGGCTGCATCTATCTTACTGTCAGGTGTAATTTGCACAAAAGATACATGTGACAACTCTGAAATGAGGCTGCCAGCTGCCAAATACAGCACACAAGAACAAACTGCTACAACAGCAAACTCTAACTATACTTCATCATCAGCATTCTACAATAACTACTGTCTTACAGGCTCTGTGGTATTTTCCTACCTCACAGTCCTTCCAGATCTCAGGGTCTGTTTCTCCACTGCTCTGAATCTCCTGCACCAGGGCCCTAAGAGTCTCCAAGGAGCTGGGATTGATGAATGGGAGGGTCTTCCCTTGTTCAAAGGCTTCATCTGTGCTCAGACATAGACTCCTGTAACAAAATTGGATACTGTTACTATATTGTACCCAAGTATTAAAATGTAATTATTAGATAAGTTTCTTCAGCCAGTATTAAGGAGCAAAAGAGACAGCTGAGGTCAAAAAAGATGTGTACTTATTAGAGCAGACTGATATGTCAACTAGCCAGTATTTGCAGCAGTTATTGGCCTTTCAGATTTTTCAGTATATGTTGCTCAAATGCACTGACATTGAAAATATTTTTTATGTAATATAATGTAGAAGAATATCCTTGGGGTTACTTGAAAACAGTGTCATCATACAGTTTATTTTGCAGAGCAGTTCTGATACTTTTGTTTCTTAACAGTGTCTGCAGTACATGTAATAGAGTAGCAGCACAGTTGAGCAGCAGGTAGTGGCAAGCACCATAAGTTACTATTTAATTTGTGAAATGCGTTGCTGGAAATTTCATACAATAACCCTATCATTTTGCTCTTCCAGTATACCTCTAACACACCATATGTATAACTATAAAAATACCATCCAATATGTATATCAGTTTTTAATTTTTTACTCCATAATAATCAGCATTTGCTCCAAAGTTCCAATAATCCTCAAACTCTACGACTTACTTACAAAAGATGCATCAGTTGACTGGCTGGTGACAGGATCAGCTTCAGATATAGCCAAATTCTTTAGCCTTTACTGTAGCTGACAAGTACCTTTTTTAGCAAATTTAACACGTCGCTTTACTTCTGCACACCACTGCAATGCAGACTTCAACAAGTGTGACTGTTCTCCTCCATAGCAAAATCCCATCTATCTTCTTTGAAGGAAAATGGAATATATAATGGGTTGTGATTGTTTATCCTTAATGCTAATACTGCTTTGGCCAGTAACCTGGAGCTACTTAATCTCAGTCTCAATTAAAGCAATAAAATTAATTAATTAATGGCAAGTGTCATATTATTAACATGACACAAAAACCTCCATTAAAGTAAAGTCATAGAAATAATCACATATACTGTCAATTACAGTTCTTAGGGGGGAAGCAGGATAAAATGTAAATCATCAGGTCAGAATTTTAAAAAACATATTAAAATTGGCAGAGAAAACTGCACTATACTATCACACTGTATATGTAAGAAAATACTTAAATTTCCTCCTTGTATAGATGTACTATAATTTTTTTTTAATCTCTACACAGAGAGACTTCTGTCTATTTGTCACTGGCATCAGTAAGGAAAGAGTCACTGTACCTGATCTTGTTGCATGCTGGTGTGATGTCCATGGGCCTGCACTCCACAGTGCCTCCTGTTGTTTGGGAGGTCGTGTGTCTCCCCTCAGAGACCGCCAGTCCTGAGGCTGACGTCCCCTCAGAAGACACCAGAGAGTTCTCGCTCTCCTTCCCCACATCCCCATCAGCACTGGCATGGCAATGGCTCAAGGCCCCTGAGCTGGACACATCCTCTGAGATACTGTCATCTGTGGACATTTTTATGGGCCCATGCAGAGGAGGTCAGTCTGACAGCTAGGGACCAAAGGAGAGGAGTTAAAAGTGCTGTTAATAACACTTCCTTGTTTTCTCAACTTCAATAATAGGAAGTGTTGCTCAACTGTGAACACAATAAAGCATTAATACGTGAGGAACTGGTGCTTAATACGTGTAAAAAACAAAAACAGGCACTAAATCACTTTGACCTTACATCTACTATCAACATTCAGAGGCTGGTATAAATATAAGCAACATAAACAAGACATAAACAAAGGCATAATGTGCAAATGTTTAGGACAATCTGTGAATGTTACGCCTTAGCAGCTTCTGTCAGCCTATCTGCCATGACCTGTGTTTGCTGTATGTGAGAGCTCGTCCGACCTTTGATTGGATAGCTAATTAACTTAGCCAATAACAACGCAATCAACAGACATAAAGGGCTACACATGCAGTGGGTTGGTTCATTTAGAGAACCTACATTAGCTGTTTTAGCGATGGTGTCAGTCAGCGCAGCCGATGCTGCAGACGGCTGAAGTTTCCTGTCAACTCCAAGGGAGCCTGGGGTTACTTAGGCTAAGTTACCAAGCTAGCACAATAACTACCTCTGACGAGCAGTTCAAAATGGTTAGCTAGCTAGCTCAGTTTCGCTAAGTTGGTTTATTACAGGTTTCTAAGCACAGCGTAGGCACGCTGGGGCGCGCGGATGAAAATAAAACGCACGCGGGTAGATAATAAATAATGTAAAGCAGAAGACAGCGTCGCGCTGACAGACTACATTTAATAAAGAGTTACATACCCGTTAACTTGTATCTTTATTTCATCCATATTTCTCTGTGAGTAGTCTTGCTGGCTAGCTGGTTGCTGGTTGGCTGCTGCACTGCAGTGGTCGTTGGCTGCTGTAACGTTCACAGCCCGCACCACTATTGGTCAAAATAAGATCTGAAATACAGAGTTTTGATTGGTTGTCATTTTCATTCCGTGTTTCTATTGGCTGTGTGGGGAAAAGCGGTGTACACATCTGTTGGGACCGTAGATGAAATCAAAAGCATGAGGAATGTAAATACCAATAAAGGAAAAGTTGCGCATGTTTATTCGACTTAATTTGATGTTTTTAAGACAGATGACTAAAGTCCTGAAGGCTTTCTGATTTCTTATTCCTTGTAGTTTCTCAAAGTAAAAGTTTTACTCCATTCTTGAACCGGTGAACAGCAGGTATCATTTTAGGCAATTTTCATTTATGGATGTAACATGAAAGAATTTAACAAATACACAGAAATAAATATAGCATTTACTCAGAAAGATGGGTTCTACTGAAGTTGTTTTGTTGATAAAGGTACAACTTTAAATGACACTTTACTAATTATATCGTTAAGAAAATATATTTTTATTGTTTGGATCATATTTGTTGTCCAAATCAGTTCCAAATGAATGAGGTGGTTAAATCAATTAGTCCAGGGAAAATGCTCCAGAAAGTTTTAGATACCCCTTGAAAAGTACAACAATGTTTTTCACATTCTCTAAAGTCTTGAATATATGAAATGAACCAGGAAGCCCAGAGACATAATCTCCTGTTAGGACCTGTCCAAAACACCTCACCAAAGAGGCGTCCAGGAGGCATCCTAGCCAGATGCACAAACCACTTCAATTGGCTTCCAGCAACTCTACTCTGAGTCCTTTCTAAATGACCAAGCTCTTCACCCTCTGAGGGTGAGGCTGACATCCTTCAAAAAAAGTTGCCACTTGTATGCATGATCTCATTCTTTCAGCCACTCCCTACACCTGGTGACCACATAGTTGGAGGTACTAATTCTTATCCCAACTTCTGCACACTCAGTTCCAAACCACCCAAGTGCAAGCTGGAGATCACCACCTGAAGCCAGGAGAACCACATTAGCTGCAGAAGAACTGCACTCTCCACCCTCTGGCCCTTGGTTGTGCCTAGAAATTCTGTTCATAAAATTTATGAACACAATCTTTGACATAGGTCAGCAAAAACTCAGCCAATCAAATCTGAGTCTTTGCTGGGAATGCAAATTAGGCTCTCACTATGGTTGTACAGGGACTGAAATAATTAAACCTTGCATGATATGCAAATGATAATTTGTGAATATATTTGTTATACATTAGCATCCTTTGCCACTCTGTCAGTCATTAGCCCTCAAAGAAAACAATTTTTCTCCTTATTTTGGCATGGATAAATCTGTTTTATTCCAAAATAATATATAATGCATTTGATAAAATGTTCACTCAATCAGAAAAGTCTAAATGTTGGTGGGAACAGAGGTTCCACCAAGTAGTATTCATCCTCTGAGAGCCATCAGGGGCTGTTGTTGATGAGTTACACTATATTAACAAAAGTATTCAATCACCCATCTGAATCATCGAATTCAGGTGTTCCAATCACTTCCATGGCCACAGGTGTATAAA
This sequence comes from Pterophyllum scalare, assembly GCA_024447675.2. Classification (NCBI taxonomy): domain Eukaryota; kingdom Metazoa; phylum Chordata; class Actinopteri; order Cichliformes; family Cichlidae; genus Pterophyllum; species Pterophyllum scalare. Next base: position 61,759 of record JAMQGT020011886.1, on the reverse strand, counting down.
TCAAGCACCAAGGCATGCAGACTGCTTCTACAAACAAAAGTGAAAGAATAGGTCACTCTCAGGAGCTCACTGAATTCCAGTGTGGTACAGTGATAGGATGCCACCTGTGAGACAAGTCCAATTGTGAAATTTTATTGCTACAAAATATTCCACAGTCAACTGTTAGTGGTATTATAAAAAAGTGGAAGCAATTGGGAGTTCCAGCAACTCAGCCATGAAGCGGTAGGCCAAAAATATTAGAGAGAGGGGTCAGTGGATGTCAACTGTCTGCAGAATCAATCACTACATACCTCCAATTTTCATGTGGCCTTCAGATTAGCTAAACAACAGTGTGTAGAGAGCTTCATGGAATGGGTTTCCATGGCTGAGCAGCTGCATCCAAGCCTTACATCACCAAGCACAATGCAAAGTGTCGGATGAAGTGGTGTAAAGCACGCCGCCACCGGACTGTAGAGCAGTGCAGACGTGTTCTCTGGAGTGGCAAATCACACTTCTCCATCTGTCAATCTGATGGATGAGTCTGGGTTTGGTGGTTGCCAGGAGAACAGTACTTGCCTGACTGCATTGTTCCAAGTGTAAAGTTTGGTGGAGGGGGGGATTATGGTGTGGGGGTGTTTTTCAGGAATTGGGCTCGGTTCCTCAGTTCCAGTGAAAGGAATGTTTCAGCATACTAACACATTTTGGACATTTTCATGCTCCCAGTATTGTGGGAACAGTTTGGGGATGACCCTTTCCTGTTCCAGCATGACTGCACACCACTGCACAAAGCAGGTCCATAAAGACATGGATGAGCAAGTTTGGTGTGGAAGAACTTGACTGTCTTGCACAGAGTCCTGACCTCAACCTAATAGAACACCTTTGAGATGAATTAGAGCGGAGACTGTGAGCCAGGCCTTCTCATCCAACATCAGTGTCTGACCTCACAAATGTGCTTCTGGAAGAATGGTCAAAAATTCCCATAAACACTCCTAAACCTTGTGGAAAGCCTTCCTGGAAGAGTTGATGCTGTTATAGCCGCAAAGGGTGGGCAAACAACATATTAAACCCAATGGATTAAGAATGGAACGTCTCTCAAGTTCAGACAAAACAAGTGAATACTTTTGGCAAAATAGTGCATTTCAGTCAGGACCAAAATGGTTAACTGATCCCTCACCGTTTCACCCAAAAAGTTGTATCACTGTGACACTACTAAGAGGTAATGATTTATAAATAGGCCAAATTTAATTGATTAATAGGCCATCGCAAAAGTAATGTGCTTTTAAAAACCAGAAACCAATGAATCACAGTGACAACTATATTGAAAATACAATTTATTACACTGAGTAATAAATACATACAAAGATGCAAGTTAACAGCATTTTTCCTTTTTTCCCTCCCTTTGATACCAAAACCAACCTCAACAGATTTGGCACATCTCTGTCCCTCCCTCACTTATCCAGGTGTTATTGGGGTCTGAAAAACAGACCAATCACTATAAAAAAAAAGTAAAACAAAATGAAAAAAAAAGTCCTCTCCATCTACACCTGCACACACCATGCTGTGTCTACAATTAACCCATGGGCCCGTTTGCATGCATAAACCAATGCTTTAAATATGAAGTCAAAACTATGATCCCAAAAATGGGGCATAAAAAAAAACACGTTATCCTCTCATTTTAATTCCAATAACCCACAAATGATTGAAATGATCCTCCAGAACCCTCAGGAGTCACAAATTGCATTACTGTAATTTTTTTCTCTCTCTCAAGGAGCTTGCTGTTCCATCCTTTGTTCGTTTACTTCCTCCTTGCAAAGGAAACACCATGCAAGTTTTATGTTTTCCTCATGAAAGGTAGTTCTTCTTGCAGGGAGGAATGTGTGTTTTTAGCTAGGACCTTGCATTTCTCTCCGTCTCAGCCAAGCATTCACGCACCAGCCCCCTGGCATGGATTATCCCTTTGAAGAAGAACAAATACACATTTAGACTGATAAATGTTAATGCATGTGCACTGCTTTTGTATTGTTCTGCATATCAAGGTTACCTCTTTTCAGTCGCTCCATTGCACTCTTACTTCCAGCGTACGTAGGTCTGATCTCCTTTCCAAGCTCTTCGATGATGGCCAGTAGCTCTGCATATTTGTTCTGAGGCACTTGGCTGCCAGTAGAGCCCTGAAGTTAAAGCAAACATCAGTCAGGCTCAATACATTTAGACTGGTTTCTGGTTTGCAAAGTGAAGCCCTATCTGCACACTACAGTTTGATGCTTGTTCTTTAACTGTTAACCAAAAATTAGAGACTTTATCTGGGGTGGAGAGTGAGGTCTAAACTGAAGATCATGAGCCTTGTGGTGTTTGGTTGTTAATCATGCTTTTTCATTATTATTTGTTCTTCTGAGTATATCAAGAAGACAAACCTGAAGACAATGAATAGCAATCACATTTACATTTGAAATTAGGTTTTCAAAGCTAGCTGGAAAGAAATGCATTGCTAAAGCTTTCCCAGCACTACAACAGAAACAGATATATTCATGTTACTATAGCATGCAGAAAATGCTGCTTAAAATCCCTGTTCTTTGTTTTTAACACGTAACCTGAAAAAATCAAATGAGTCACCAATCTAGGGAAAAAGCTAAAGAGCCTGCCTATTTTTTCATCCTACCTTCCAGTAATCATTTTTCTACAGTTCCTAACTTAGCACCTTACTGTCCATACACAATTCCAGAAAAAGAAATCAGGCTAGGACAGACATCAATATGCCATTTCTACCCCACTGGGACAGCAGGCCATAACATCAGACTTTTACTGACTCCTTGTATATTGTTACTGGTCAAAAAAAAAACAACAAACAAAACAAAACAAAACAAAACAAAAAAAAACAAAAAAACAGACAATTTAATTATTTTCTATAGAGCAAATTAGCTCTGGACCAGCTCTTCATCCTCTCAAGGATAACTGAGTGTGCGTGGGAGTTTGCCCATCCAGTCTACATGAGTTTTGTGGACTTGGGAGAGGGCATTTGACCGTGCCCCTTGAGGTATCCTGTGGGGGATGCTGTGGGAGTATGGGGTGTCTGATCCATTGTTGCGGGCCATTCCGTCCCTATACAACCGCAGCAAGAGCTTGGTCTGCATTACCAGCAATAAGTTGGACTTGTTTCCTGTGAGTGTTGGACTCCGCCAGGGCTGCCCTTTGTCACCGATTCTGTTTTATGGACAGAATTTCCAGGCATAAGGCTTCTGCCTTGGTGGCCTCAGAATCTCATCTCTGCTTTTTGCGGATGATGTGGTCCTGTTGGCTTCGTCAGGTGGTGGCCTCCAGCTTGCACTGGAATGGTTCACAGCTGAGTGTGAACTGGCTAGTATGAGAATTAGCACCTCAGTCTGAGGCCATGGTTCTCAGCTGGAAAACGTAGAGTGCCCACTCTGGCTCAGGGATGAGTTGCTGCCCCAAGTGGAGGAGTTTAAGTATCTCGGGGTTCTTGTTCATGAGTGAGGGGAGAAGGGAGCCGGAGATGAACTGTCTGCAGTGATGCAGAACTTTCGATTTACCAGTCTATCTAGGACCTTACCCTCACCTATGGGCACAACCTTTGGGTAGTGACAGAAAGAACAAGATCACAGATACAAGCGGCGGAAATGAGCTTCCTCCGAAGGGTGGCTGGCCTCTCCCTTAGAGATAGGGTGAGGAGTGCAGTCATTCGGGAGGGGCTCAAGAGTAGATGTGATAATCGTTCACATCAAAAAGAGCCAGTTGAGGTGGTTTGGGAACCTGACTAGGATGCCTCCTCCTCCTGCCTCCTCTTGGGTGAGGTGTTTCAGGCATGTTCTACCAGGAGGAGGCCCAAGGACAGACCCAGGACACACTGGAGAGAGTATATCTCTTGGCTGGCCTAGGAACACCTTGGTGTCCTGTAGGACACAGGGTTTAAGAACTATACTGTTATAAAGGCAAATCTGAGTATTTCAGCCTCTGCTCTTTTGAAATGTGACCAAATATGAAAAAGCTGGATTAAAAACTATCTGTGAAGATCAGGTATGCATTTAGATTAGGAGCTACCTGTGAGAATCCCAGAGAAGGAGGTCCATAGTCGCTCAGAAGGGGCCTGTAGGACTGCAGCGTGGCCAGGTTGGCTGCTGAGGGAGACTGAAGGTTTCCAACTGTGAACAAATCAAAAACCATCCATATCAATACTTCAACTGAGAAATCAGACATATTTAATATTTTTCAGTCATTGTGGTGTGAAACAACAGGAAGGTGATGCTGATGCTGCTGGGCTCGACAGTGCAAGTGTTTCACGTCACCGTCTAAAAAAAAATATGTATAAACTTTAAAATGTTTTTTAGAAGGATGTATGCAAATAAAACATAATACAACATTCAGGCCAAGTACCATTTATTCTTCTCACGGGTGTAGTTTACGGTGGAGCTGAAGCCTCTCCTCTCTGACACACAGAGCAAACAGCAAAGAGGCAGCGCCATAAGACAGAAAGTCCAGGTGGAGTGAAAGGAAATGATTTTCTAGAATCAACAGCAGCGGCAGTTGATGCTGTAATCGCAATCAAACCCTTTTCCTTTTCTTTATTAAGCCATCATTGATCTATGAATCACTTAAGCATAAGAAAGGCAAAGAAACCAGTGTTGTGTCTACACATAACAGACAACTTAACTTGTCTTTAGGCACTTTTTTACTAGCAGCCTGTTGCAAAAGCACATTATTTATTCCCATTTCTTTAGTTGACGAAACAATTTGTTTTTTAAAGATTACACAGTCTGACAGGAAGTCTGAAAACTTGGCATATACTGGACAAGTGGAGGACAAAAGAAGAAGTGGCAGACCTAAAGATCTATCTACAGAAGATGAGCAGTATCTGAAAGTCATGTCCTTAAATAGAAAAAAATTACAGCAAAGATCTGTCACAGGAGACATGCATCTGGATCCACCTCCCTACTACCGCATCAGAAATAAATCAGTGGAAGGGTGGCTGTCAAAAAGCTGTGCTTAAGGAAGGGAAACAGGGGGACGAAGGCTGAGGTAGTTACACAAGAAAAATCACTGGCATTAGGTCTGTCAAATTTTTGCTTCAAATCATTGCATACAGAGGAGGTCAGGAGAGAGGTACAACAGTGATTGTCTGCAGCCATGTGTAAAACACGGTGACACCTCTGTCATGGTTTGGGGCTGCATTTCAGCCAGTGGTGTTGGGGATCTTATCAGTGGACTGTGAATGCAATAAAGTACCGTCTGATATTTTTGACAGTGGCGTGGGAATGATCCCAAACACACTGCCACTGCAGTAAAAGCCCTCCTGGATAGAAAAAACACACACTGGAACACCATCAGTCATGGCCTCCCCTCAGCCCAGACAGAGAACGGAAAAATGACAAACGTCCAGAGAAGAGCTTTGGAATGTCCACCAAAAAGCCATTACAGGAAAGTTTGCCTTAGAGAGTCCAGGCTGTGCTGAAGAATAAAGGTGATCATACCAAATACTGACTTTCAAGCTTGTTACAATTGTACAAACTCTATTTTTGCCTTATCTACTGTGTTTCCATTTATGTTTGCATATTTCAATAAACCTCTGCATCTATTTCCCATTTTCCTTGCAAAACAAAAAGAAATGACAGGTGGCTCAAGAATTTGCACATTACTGTAGATTAATATAAATCTGCTAATAAATTAGGCAGTACTAATAAAGATTAGGCAAACCAGCAGCATATAAAACTATAAAATTTACTTCTTTTTTTTTTTAAGGATGGTACAATTTCTTATGTTGGCCATAGCTGAGATCACCTTTGGTCTTATGAAAATGGGTGGGTGATGAAGTTGAAGTTTAAACCACAGACTGACCTTCAGATTTAACTTTAGAGGAGCCTGAACCTCTGAACTGAACTAAAGTAAGCAAAAGTATTTTCAGCTGGAATAGTACAATTCTGAAAAAGCACAGAAGCATCAAAGTATCAGTCAGAGAAAGAGAAAATTCATTTTGCATTGTATTTATGTGCTAAAATAGAAATTACTTCCTTGTCACTAAAACAAATTTTCAGTTACAATTTTAGTAAATATCCACACACACAAATTTGTACACCGACAGTAGTTTGCCCTAAGAGGACAAATCCTCTCTCTCTCTCTTCTTTTTACATTTTTAAAATTAGTCCCAATAACCTTTCATGCATTTCTCTGTATGACAGATTCATTTTACTTTGAGCATATTTTCTTTCCCCTTATAACACAATGAAAGTGGGGTTCTGAATACTTCCTCCACCGCATGCACCCTCCATAATCACCGCTCCCCTGCCGCTTTGTTCGCTTGTAATATTCACCCTCCAACACGAGATGTCCTCGAAGAGACATAAAAAAATTCGAGGCAGATCAATCGGCAGCTCCGACCGAGGAGCATCATGGAGGAAACGGAACAAGGCTGGCTCAAGAAGACATAAGTGATACATTTTTGTCACCGTGTAACGGCACCCACCCGGCGGGACCGCGACCCCGGACGACGGATAACGACACTGTAGGAACCGCCGCCGTCTCCTTTCACATCCCCACCGTGTTTCTCCGCCGACTCGTATCGCGGATGGCGCTCTTTTACATTAGTAATAATGGCGGATATGAATTAGCCTAGCTCCCAGGATCTGACCCTATATATATAACTGGACAAAAACTACAGACACGGTCTTTCTCCAGGTATTCTCCGAGACCCCGAATTTAACACTCGATTTAACAGACGGATACTTTGATTTTCTCCCCCGTTTTTTCCTTACCCTGGTTCCCAGAAGTTCCCGGAATGTGTTGATGGACATTGGGTTTGTAAGACATTCCCAAAGACATTGTAAATTAAAGAAATAAAAATGACCCGAAATTCAGTGAAGCGTCTGTCTCTCACTTTTTGTTTACAACAGCGGCACCGGCAAATATGGCCGTCACTTTATATTGACACCCACTGTGCTTTTTTAACAGTGCTACTATCCACTGCGGATTATCAAGAAAACGCTTAAAAAGCACATTTTCACCATAAAGCGAACAAATTCGCGCACGCTTTAACGCGCATTTTAAACGTATCCGCCAACGTTTATCCCCGGGTTTACTTTAATTACACTTTTAAAACACTTTTATTTAAAGAAACGTGTTTAAACGTGATAAGCGTTTAGATGTTGGAAAGTGGTATTTTATACACTACATTATAAAGAAGACACCGGACTTTTAAAGTAGAATTAAGCGATTGGACGTGGATACGTGTATTTTGAGGTTAAACTTCACACTCAGCTGCATGTTTTAATACAATGAAATACTTTTGCTTAGGTAAAGTATGAAAGAAAACGAGCGTACCAGTCTTTGTCTGCGGGAGCGCATCCATTACTACTGATATAAGTCTGCTTTTAAGCAAAAAGAGAAGTAAATGGAGTTGGAAGCATTCGCTCTTATTTTGGAGACGCGGTCTTCTTCAGATTTAAACATGAGCTCAGGAGGGATTTCGGAGCTTTGTGTCCCATGAGTACTCTTGGCCACATGGTTGGACACACAAAAGCAAAGGTTTGGTCCAATCGTGGCTCTCAGGGTCATGACCCAGACCCTTGCCCACTCTGCCCCCCACCCCCACACACAAAGGAGCTCAAAACGGGGGGGGGGATGCACTGTCCGGGGTTAATTCGTCTCAAAATAAATGTTCCTAATCAGGGTAATTGTAATCTTGGCACGATGCGAGCAGTGGAAGCTCATCGTCAATAAAACAATCATAAAAGGTTTAAGGTTTAGAGGACTTTTCTGTTTTAAAGAGCTGGAGGATTGCTTCATCACCTATGGGAGTATTTCAACAAGATTTTGTGTTCATTGAGCTCTGTATGAACTTACCAAAAAAAATATTACTGTGGGAATCATATGGAATGGCATTTTAGACTTAGTTGCCAGTTTATTAGCAACACCTAGTCTAATGTAATACTTCTACAATAGACCCTTTTACTGTTTGTAAACAATGACATAGGCTGTAAAAGGGTCTATAAATGCTCTCATACACTGCACACACTTTAATGTACACAATGATTTTTTTATACTTATTCACTATAATGCCAACTGTAATTTAAATACAAAAACATTTTAAATAAAAAATGCACCAACATCATTATAGAGTTATATCATACCTTTAGTTGCAGTTTTGTTTTTTAAATAAATGATAAACTAATTTTTCTGAAATAATTCAAATCTGATCATTCCGAGAATTCCCTACTGTAATCTAGTGGCTTTTCTGTATTATAACACACAACAATGTAGAAGTATACCAAGCTTTATTGAGCATTGCACTCACTCATATACAGGTAACTTTGAACTTTTGTACAACTCTTGTCAGTAGTGCAACTCGTGCAATAATGAAAAGGGGGGCGTCCTTCAAGTGTTTCAACTTCAGATGAGCCAATCTGCAGTGACATTTTGTCAGCATTCAAAAAACAATGTTTCCAAGTCAGCAGCAGCCCAAAAGATAAAATAACATGAGTTGTTGGCCTGTACATGGTGCACATTCAAGTTAAAATTATACTTCCAATTAGAGAGCAAAAGAAAAAAAATGAACATGTGCTGCATGAACAATTTCAGTTTGAATAATTTTACAAACTGTACAAATGATACAAAGACTTGTTCTTTCATATTTCACCTAACAGTGATCATTCCACAGGTTTAGGATGTGATTCAAAACATCCTGTTTAATTATCACCACTGGGACAGCTCATGTATCCAGACTGTAAGTCTGTCCCTTCCAGGGCAGGTCTAGTATCATGGAACATATGACTGAGGTGGTAAATGCTCAACAGAAAAGGTGAACTGTACAACAGATCTGAATTACAACTCAGCTCAAGTAAGCAGAGGAACTGGAGAGTGATGTTTGAAACATGCAAGCTGTAAATACAGCTAATAAACACAGAGCAACTGTACTGAGCAAAGATGTCCAAGGATCACTGAGTTCTAATCATGCATTTGAGATACACTGTAAAACTCTTGTGTTTGGGTCTTCCTATGAGTTTAACCCCTGAGCGGTTTTACATATAAAAAAAAGGAAAAAACACTGAGAGGGGCACAGTGATGCAGACCGCTTCAAACCTTCAACAAAAAAAAAAGGTGCATTTTGTAATTTTTCCAGAAATGCCTTGCCTTTTTTTTTTTTTAAATTTTCTCCACTTTGAACAGCAGCCAGCTAAAGACCAAGTCAAGAAATCAAACTATTATAATGGTCTAGAAAGAAAGAAACTTTTTAAACACCACATTTTATGGGGACAACTGCTATTTTTTTTTTCTCCAACATTTGATTTAAATTCCTCTATTACCAAATTTTAAGCATTACATAAACATTTAACAACCAGGTAATATAGTTTTAATTGTTTAGCACATTTGTCCACAGTGGGCACTTTGAACTATTACAGTGTTTCCGCTACCACTGATTTGTGGAAGTGGTCTGCCCCCCCCCCAAACTGCAGCCAGAGAAGGTAAAAAATAATGAAACCAAAATGGTATCTTTTCCCAACTCATGTGCAATTGTTTCATTTCAATGCGGTGTCTGCTGCATTTTTTTTTTTTTAGTAATTTATGATCAACAGTTTCTCACTGCCTGCCCCTTAAAGCAGCTCACAGTAAAGGGAAACACTGTATAGTAAATGTTAAATGCCCTCATAGAAGGAGATAAAATACTGACTACTCTTAACGCCATCTGTTTCTAGCTATAATATAGGCCAAAAAAAAAAGCATTTATCAAATGTCTCAATTTTACGCAATAAATGCTAAATTCTAAATGGATAGATCAATATTTAGTTCCCCAGTTTGGTTTAATATTCAGTATTATGTCGGTGAAACATTTTGATACGCTATAAAAAGAACTCGGAGGACAGCTGATGCTAAGATAATCAAATCACTTCTTTGTAAAGGCGTCTGACTGTAGCAGCTCCACATATGCACACAAAGGCACGTTCACAAATACCCGGCTGATCAGGTTCCAACGCGGAAAAAGGGAACAAAATGATCGAGTCAGATATAAAACAAAACCAAGGAACTTGAGGAATTTGAGACCTGTGTGAAAAACAGATATATATTAATAAATAAATATTGGCCTGATCTTAGATGCAAGTGGATCTTGACAATGACATTTGGCCTTTGCTGCCTCTTGAGCATATATGACAGCTACAGTGCATCAGGGAAAAACAAAGGTTTCCTGCAGTAAACTGCATCACTTTGTCTACTTTAAAAGAACTGATAATTACACTACCTTAGTGCTGAATAACATCTAGTATAATGAGTCTCTATCATACATTAATATGGGACTGTAGTTAAGCAATATATGCCCAACGGAGACTTCACAGACTATGAAGGACCGTAGATTCTGACTCATCTACTTTTGGTCCAGACCACAAAAAGTCCTTGCTTCTTACTGAGGTGGTTCTGGGATAAAACAGGTTGAAGTATGGGCGAAGAGTGGACAACTCAGATCAACATGCTCTCTTTAAGTCGTATCACAAATCTTCTCACTCTGAATGTCAGAGGAAAATACATCACCTGTCAAATAACTCCAGGTGAAAGGAAGAGTCTGTGGAGATGACAATTTTTGAAGAAAAGAAAGAAAGAAAGAAACAGACGGACAGAAAAGAAAGAAAATGTCTCTTTACAACCACTGCTTTACATCCGAGAGTCACCACAGGTTGGTGCCACACCTCTGACCCTCAGAGACAATGAGGGTTGTGCACAAGGAACAGTGGTCCTGGAGCCCGCAGTGCAGAGATCCCTACAGAGTGGGATGTGAACTTGAGGGGTGGAGATGAAATTAAAGACCCCAGACTATGTATTGGGTGTGTGGCTCAGACTCTGAGGGTGGAGCTGCTGCCGCTTCTGCTGCTCCTGTACAGCCAGCTGCTGGCACTGGTCCGATGTTGAGAGCTTGTTAATTAATGGAGACACACAGTTCGCTGGAATGATCAGCCCTGTTTAAAAAGAGAGAGAGAGAGAAAAGGAACTCTTAAGTGCTGGAAAATTGTGTTAGATGTCTGTGTGATGAATAAAGTGGTACACAACACAAAAGGCAGGTGTTGCACTGAGACCCTAACCCCTACCAAGACATGAGACCTAGCTTCTAAAACACAAACTCTTCCTTTAAAGGACACGTATCATGCAAAATCCACTTTTTGAGCCCTTAAATACATTTATGTTGTGTACTTTCAGTGCGTAGCAGTGCAGGAAATTTAAACGCATTCTGTCCCAGTGCTGCGTAGATATCTTTATATTCATTTTGGGTCATATTTATCAGTCTGTTCAGTTTTCTCTATTCCCTGTCACGTTTTCTTTCCTCTTACGTCACAGTATTTGCTGTGGAACTGCTAAACACGGGCATGGACACCCGGCTAACCAATCTCGTGAATCCACTTTTTTTTTTTTCTCGCAGCGATTTTGTAGTCAAGTTTAGTCATCCTGAAGTTGCACGTAGGTAAGTCAAAATATTCAGTTGTTGGGTGTATTAACCCACAGCTCTCCCCTGGAGCTTCTCCGGTGAACAGGGGGACACCCTCTGGGAAATGTACCTACATCAGTGGGGAAAATCCTCCGTGTTTGCGCTAAGCACTTCAAGGACGTGTGTTTCAGCAACCTCCGTCAGTATAGAGAGGGATTTGCTGAAAAAGTTCATCTGATTAAGGGGTCAGTTCCTTTTCTCTATAGAAACCATGGACACAGCAAAGCGGTAAGCTCCAAACAATGCTAAAATGGCAACAAACTTTATTTTAGACATGAATTTTGTGTGTTGATATGATGTCCTGGTCATTGTTTTGATAGTAGTAGCATTGTGCCTTCTGCTGTTATAATGCTGTGTGCTAGCTTTTAGCTCCTTGAGGATAAAACTGTACTGCTTGTTTTAAATAACACTATTTAGCTTTGTGTTTGTGTTTGCCATTTTGTTATGGTGACGTTCTTGATGCTGCCATTAGCTAACTCCTACGTCCAGGCTTTACTTCATTCATATTGTGAACAAAAAGTTTCTCTGCCTGTAGCTAATCACGTCGCTGCTAGCAAACTACAAAAATGGCTGAAGGGATGGAGTGGAACGCTCTGCGACCTGGAGGGGGGCGGGGTGTGAAATGTCTCATTCACATTTAAAGACCACACCAAAACAGGTTGCTGTGAGACGAGTCAGGAAAGGGGTCAAAGTGGGGTCTGTGGAGCTGCAATAATGAGGAATTCAGACCAAAGCATTGCAGTTCTACTTTATATAGACCACAAGTGAATGATTTATATATGAAAAGGAAGGATTAAAAAGCATGATACATGTCCTTTAAGACAACAGTCACTTAAACTTACCAACTATCCTCTGCCCATCTTCCGTTCTGAGCCGGACAATCTGCACCTTTACATTGGTTCCACTGACTGGGGTGAGCACTTCTTCCAGCTCATTCCACACACTGAGCACCGAACCACACAGAACATAGTACGTCCTGCACCGAAGACCAACTTCACAATGCAGACCCACTGATGCTTTCTTACAGTTACCGCGCCTGAATAACACAAACAGGTTTACAACAACAACAACAGGATCACAGAGTGATGGTAGCATCAGAAGGTTGAAGCTGCCGATGGCCTGTCTTTATGTAAATCAGGACAAAAAGCAAAAGTATGTTAGTCCATTTCTAAATACTGGCACTGTTTTCACTGATTAATCTACATTGGGTGCTCTGCTGAGTAGTTTCTGACAGCATCATTGAATGTGGGATTAGATGAAAATAACAGACTGCAAAGAAAGCAACATGCAGATCTGAAGTGTACATACCAGTATGCATGAGAACATATTTTTTCTGAAGACCTGTACTGGTCAGTCCAGTGCTGCTTGGCATCTTCTGACAAAACCTAATAAAGGAAGGACAAAACATTTATGATTCACCAAATCAAATAGTCGGTCTTCTTCTTGTCACAGTTTGACTGAAAAGGTGTCATCTGACCTTTTTAAACTTCTTCTTGATGTCTGCATACGTCTCCAGTTTGACCTGCCGGCCGGTGTTGGGCCTGTACACCAAGAACAGCCTCTTCTTGGTGTTCACCTCTTTGACAAGGATGGATGTTTTTTTGTTGTTCCTCATCTGGAAATAAAACAGTGTGAGCGCGCACGTCACTGCACTGCTCTCATACACATGTATGAGCTAACGAGTTCTGATTAGATGCCAGTCCACAGCTTAGTTGCTTGAGCTAAATAATCAATAAGGAATGAACTGAGATGCACAACTAGCTACTAGAAAAAGCTGAAGAAAAATTTTTGTACTAAAAAAATAACTTTGAAATTACTAGAGACTGATGGATATAGGATTTTTAAGACCAATACCAGTATTTGGTGATTTAAAAATCTGATATTCTAATACATCAGCCGATATCCCCCCCCCTTTCAGACACAAAAACAGATTTCCTTAGCATTAGTTACTGTATGTGCAGTTTCCTTTACGCTCTGCCTAACTCTGCTCACATCAGGTTTGTGAAATCCCAAACACTTAGATCCTCTCTTGACCATTTTCCATACCTGCACGTAGAAACCATCATCTGGTCCGTTCTGTTCCGCCCAAGCATGCGTGGCTTCTTCCCATGACATTCCCCTCTCCACACTCACCTGTGAACCAAGACATATAAAGTCAGGTACTGTTGCTGGGATATAATAATACCAGTCAAAATTGATGAAAAAGCTTAAGAAGTTTAAAGATCTTGTCACATAATAAGGTTTTTTTTCTATTTCTATCACCATCTTTGCTGTTCTGGAATTCTAATAATGATTTAAATTCTGGATTTTTTTTAATGATGCGTCTCCTCCTATGTGTATATGGACTTACAGTGTAGAGCTTCAACATGTCCTGATGTAGTGTAGCCTGGTGTTAGAAATTTCCTGCAGTCCACCTTCTTCACTTTCTCATCACCAGAGCCCAAATCTATACAAGACAGAAATACGCAACAGTCAAATTTAATATCCAAGCAAAAAAATAAATAAAAATAAAGCACTGAATAATTTTTCATTATAACAAGATGACCGTTTGCTTTGCCATTTGTAAAAGCAGCTGAATAATCTTACCAAGAATACCCATGTCATATTTGCCATTCTTCTTTGCTTCCTGAATCACTGCTGTTAGCGTGTCAGAAAAGTACTGGAACAAAGCATTCTGCTGATGGACCTCCATGCCCAAAATACGGTTGAGAAACTTTCCAATGTTGTTGTAGTCTGCAGCAGTGGCAAAGCGCAGGTTTATTTGAAATGTTTCCAAAAAGTCTTAAAATGAAAACAACTGAGATTCTCTTTCTAATTCACAATTTTGTGTCACCTTTGTCTAGTGATAGTGTGCCTGATCTGTCCTCCACATTTATGAGGCCCACACCTACTAATCCACTTTGGATTTCTATAGAAGGAAAAAGGCAGATTATGTCCAAATTATTGATATAAAAAAACAAAAACAAAACAAAGGCATGTAACAAATATACCAACATCTACAGGGTGAACTACATATACTGCAGAAATAGAATAGATAACCCCTGTCTGTGGTTAATACAGTATATGAGTCATACCTTTGAAGAAATCCCCTTTAAAGTCAGAGGGTGGAGACACTAATGGAGTATCAAGCTTTACGATGGACTTCATCACAATTTCCAGAGCGTTTCTGCCATACTGCAGGAGAGCAACGCGAGTGAGTCACCGGCATAAAAACAATAAGACATCCTCTCAGAGAAGTACTTTCTGTTCTTACTTTATTGTCAAAATTGAACCTGCTCAGATCTCGAGTTTCTGTTGCTCTTCTGTCACCATGAGTGAGAGCACCCTGTTACAAAGAACAAACACAAATGTCAGTGTATGGATAGAAATGTCTCTACACCACAATGAAATAAGACATAAGCATCCTCACCAGACTTTCTAGTCTTTTGGCAACAATGGATGCAAATCTCTGCTCTCCTGCAAGCTCTGATATGAGGAAGACGTACTCCGGAGCAGTGACCTGATTTGACCTGTGAGTTCTCCCTGTGTTTAAGAATAGAACAGTAATTTTTTTTTTTTTACATACCTTTTTATTATTCTTTTTTCAAATCAACAAGCTGCAGTCTGACACAGGAGAAAGACATTTAAAATCATATGCTGACAGCTCCAAGGAGTAATATCTACTGACCGAACTGCTGTATAGCTCTGTCTGCGCTCCACGGCAGCTCTAGTGTCATGTGGACCCTCCGCCGCTGGTTCTTCACTCGACGGTCAGCCTGCAGGGATATACCCGAGCTGGCTGCTTCTGAGATGATGGCTATGTTCTGTTAGAAGAAACAGACGACTGAATGTTACACTTCAGACACAAAAGTGCACTTAGCAGCAGTGATTCCTCCATTTATAAATGCATATCAGTCAACCACAAGCCACAAAGAGAGCGTGCTGCAGCTTAACCCTGTTAGTTCATTTCAACAACAGACTAAAGGTGGTAAATTTCAAGTACACATGGAACATCAGCTATATGCCAGGATAAGCTGATTTTACAGATTTCTAACTGACAATCCAACTTCATCGTGTAGAGCTTTTACTTTAAAAAAAGAAAAAGAAGTGCCAAAAAGGAGGACATAAAATTCAAATGCATCCACCTTGGAATACAAGGTGGATGCAAGATTAGCACTCTCCTATGGTGCACTCCCCTATGGTGATCTGAATAAAATGTACCACGTGTAATCCATATCACTGAAGCTTGAAGTTAATAGAGGACAAAGTTCTGTCAACACAGGTTGTTCTCAGCCAGTACACTGGAGGAGAATAACTACAGTGACTGACTCAGCACTGAACTTACTCCTGCTAGGTTCTTCAGTGCCGGCATAAACCACATCCATTTTAACCATTACGCATTAAGTTTCACTGTATCATGCTGCATGTTAAATCAGCACGTGCATCATCTCAAACCCACCTATAGCTACAGAAAACAACAGCATAAAGCAGGTGCAACATTTAAACTTGCACACCAAATTTTGTCTTTACCTTCTCTCCATCCATGAACCTCTGCTTCTCGGTGAGATTGAGTATTTCCACAGGGACGTCCAGCTCCGAGCGAGACTCATAGGTGATGCTGCCATCGTCGTTACTGACCACGCGACCTTTACGGCCAGTCATCTGAGGCACAATTCAAGACTCGGAAAAGTTATTCATAAAGAACGATCCAGATTTTAAAAACGGGCAAACTGGGACAAACTGAGCCTACGTACAATAATCATGATTTATACCTCGGCTACATTTTCAGGCCCTCCCAGTTCATCTATGAGCTCATCCAGAGTGTTGGGAGGTAGATCCTCAGCCAGCCGCTCCAGTTTTTCCAGCAGCTCTCTCTTCATTTTCTGGGCAAGTTCCACGGAGTCCTGACTTGTTAGGAAGCTGTCCTCACTGTCTGCCTTAACTGATGAGGAAAGACACACCATTCATTAACGCCCCAAAACCTCAGTCGGGGTGTTATAAGTTTACTTTGCCATGCTGGAACATGCTCACCTGTAGCAGGGGTGCTGGGAGGATTAACTGAGGCAGTGAAAGCAGGCCTGGTGATAAAAACCCCCGAGGCCAACAAGGCACTTTGAATCGAATCTGGATCAATACTCTTCCTCCTCTTTTTCTTCTTCTTCTTCTCCTTCCCTTTCTTTGGTTCCTTCCTGATAAGCCATGGATCTAGAAGGAGGAAAACAATGATTTGCTCTAATTCACTTTAAAATGCTTTAAATTAACATCCAGCCACCCCCAGTACACTCACCATCTTCATTATCATCGTCAGACTCATCTCTGAATGGGTTGAAATCGTCATCTTCGTCTGCTGAGCTGACTGATTTGAAGCTGTCATCGCTGTCACAGTCTCTGCCAGAGTCTCTGTCCGACTCCTCTGACTGGCTCTCCTCTGAGCTCGTACCTGACAGACCGCCATGCTTTCGGGGACGCTTTTTCTGCTGCTTTTTAACCTCAGAACCTGGAGAGACCGGATGAGATAAGGATGACGCAAAAGCACAACGTGAATCATAGGAACAATCTCTGCTGAGCTGCGTTTTAGCCATTAGGGGTAAGTTTATGATTTATTACCTTTCCTCTTCTTGCCCTTCTGTTCTTGTTCTGCTGCTCTGTCATTGGGAGAGGGGGTCTTCTTTGCTGAGAGGTCGATACCCAGCAGGCTGTAAAGCTTCTGTCTGTCTGGAGCTGGGAAGTGCTTCTCAATCAAGGACTGCAGCACACCTCTACAACAAACATTTTATCACATTACTGCAGTGACACACACTCACACACACAATTCGGCTCACATTATGACAGAACCATTATTTTTAGTCAGTCCGTACTTTGCAGTTGACACAAAGTCATTGAGTTCTCCCCCTCCTTCCTCCAAGGCCTCCAGTGTTCTTGCTTCACCAGTGGACTGAAGCCCAATCACTACACACTGCAAAGGAAAAAGTTGGTTAGTTTTTCATCCCTCCTCTCATTTAGGAGACAAATAACCAGACCAGTATAACATTATATTGGAAATTACTATTAAATTTAGTGGCCAGGGCTTTGTTCCCTAATGTTATTCCCATTACATCCCACTCCATTCAATTCTCTGTGAAGCTGCCATAAAGACAGTGTGTATTTTAGTTTCTCCCACATCAGAGGGGAAAAACAATTCAATTCAATCCCCTGGCAAAAACTGAACACACCTAAGAGCAGCAGTGTACTAACAACAGGGGAAATAACCGACAGCTACATTTTCATAAGCTGCTTAACTGAAAAAGTAAACATATGATAAGAAACGTGTATTGGTATGAAGAATAGGAAAACTGTGAGATAACATCCTGCACACGTATGTCTACGTGTGCCACAAAACAATATGGATAGAGATTAGATATTATTTTCAGGTGTTAAAACAGACTAAAATGATAATTAGCTCAATCAAATTGAATTCTGCAAATGAAACCAAAACATTTTGACAATATGTAACTTGTATGTGTATTATCATTATTGTGAGTGATAGTTATGTTTGCAGGAGCCCTGATGTTGTAATGTAGCTAATACTTAGTAGCTAAGGGTGTTAACAAAATGAATTTAGCTAATTATAAGTATTATATTTTGCTATGTTAAGGGATTATTTTCACATTTCAGGCCATAGGTGGATTCGTTGAGGGCAACAGTTTTCCCTTTCAGTTGGTGTGGGTTTTTTTTTTTTTTTTAATGAGAGTTATTGTGTGTGAATCCTGCACTGAAATCTATTGGAAAATTCAGTTATGTTCTCCTGTTTGGCTATTGATTGGTTCTTTAGGAGCAGGGGCTGGAAATCCACCATTTACTTATTTAGCCGTCTTTCATAATGTCACGGATGACCTAAATGTAGAGTAACCTACACTTGACATTTAATGGTACTGCTGCAGGTCAAAACAATGAGCATATGTCTTGATGGATCTCTTCAGCCACACAAACAAAATGCCCCAAATTTGTATTGTGTAAAGGTTTTAAACTCCACTATGTGTGGCATACACAGCAACACGCACGCACACACACACACACACACACACACACCCACGTTTGCCAAATGTACAGAAAGTGGATACATTTTGCTCCAGTTAACACAGCCTACATAAATTTACTCATTTTTTAGTGCAAAGCACTGTAGAACCAGGTTCCTGCACATGCTTGGCATCTATCCTACTTTCCATCTTGCTTGTTTACAACTTCCTGTCAGAGAGAGGGGCTGCATCACCAGCTAATGGTGGGAGGCTACATAACATCTTAGACCCAAGAGTTAACTGGCACTGTACTTCAATTAAATATCAAGAACTTGTTCCTTGGAGGGCAGCAACATCACCATTAACCACACCGTCACAATTCAAAAATGCTTGTACCTTTCCATTCTGGACATCTTCTCTGGCCAGCTGAACCACTCGGCGGACTTTGGAGGCAATGCAGAGATACTTAAAGAACCTTTGGTGGGCAGACCAAAACTGACCCCACATGGACTTCTTCATACGTTGCTCTGCATCCATGAGGTTTGCAGCCTGCTGGAACTTCTCACGTGCACTCACCCACTGGGAGAAGCAGGACACAAAATTTAAATAAAATTTCTGCAAGCACAAATGGAAGAATTAAAGTAATGTCGTTTTAGATGCTTACCAGTCTAACAGATTTGTTGTACATGTTGATGTATTGCTGAGTCAGGGGAACTTCCTCAATCTTGAAAGTCACACCTGTAAAACTCAACTGTCTTGCAATGTACATCCCTCTCAGCTTCATGTCCATAGCTACAATCTCCATGGCACCAACACCTCTGCAATTGAGAGGAAAATAACATGCTATGACCTAGCAGACACTCCTGTGAAGTTGCCAATGGAAAAGTAGAAGAGGACTTCAAGTATTCTGTTAGATTAGAGTCATTTAGAACATTGGCCCATGTAACTTCACCAGTTAACAAAAAAAAAAAGTTCTTGGTAACAAAGTACAAACTGGTAACAGAAAAAAAAACCATACATACAAAATTAATCTTACAGCAAAATTTCTAGAAAGACCCTATATGACCTTGATCTTAATTTCAGACTTTTATACTGACCTGTGGGAACTTTGACACATTTAGAAAGAGTTACAAGTCTACAGTTTCTTCTACAAGTGTAAAAATTTACCTGCGCTCAACAGCTTGGATAAAGTCCCCAAATTCTCTGAAAGGCGTTTTGTGGCCCCATATGCCCAGTCGGTTCATGTAGGCCATGTTCCGTGGCTCAGAGGCACCTACATAGGAATTTGTTTTAAAACAACATTTAATATTTGCAGATTGCCACATGAGTGAAGACTGCCAAATTATTAATGAATAAAATTATACTTGTGTTGTTGACAAACCTGTAGCACTTGCGTACACCACCCGAGCCTTTGGGAGTTTGTTCTGCAGCTCCAACACTGCAAGCCCAGTTTTTGTAGGCTTGGAGGATCCAATTGGACACACGTTTTTGGCTTTATGACACTCATCATAGACAATCTACAGGAGACTTTGTTAAGTCCTCATAATATATATATTTTAATATAACTAATCATTTACTTCATGTACATGAAGAAAAAAAATCAACATTTCATGCAACTTAAAAAAAAAAGCAAACTTTCTCCAAAAGGATACAACTCCATCAAAGTCTTCTCCACACCAGTGGAGAAGCTGTTCAAATCTAGTCTTATATTTCCCTCCTGATTGGCTCTCTCCTATCAAAGAGGAGTAGGTGGCGAAGATGACACCCTTCTTCACACTCCCATTGTGTTTCGAAGAGATTTTGCCATATTTGAACTGAAAAATAGAAAAATGTATTAATGTCATATCAGTGAGCAAACACTTGAAATTATTGCACGCATCATTAAAATTGTGGTACCTTGTTTAGTGAATTAACCTGGATGTTCTTGGCTCCAATGTCTCTTAGATCCCTTTCAGCATCATACTTCAAATCATTTGAGACACTAAACCTGAAAATAAGAAAGATAATATACAGGGAGCACTGTTAGGTTTTATTTTAAAGCCAATTATCTGTAAACCACTGCGGCAAATATTATGGCTTACCAAAGTGACCTCTTCCTGCCCAGGAGGTAATTCTCGTAGATGATCCCTGCAATCGTCCGGCCTTTCCCCACACCAGCTCCATCGCCAATCAAATACGCAGCTCGATCGCCATTAGGGAGGAATGTCTCATGTTGCTGTGGTACAGTGATATAAGAAAATTTGTTTTTCAAGGTAGGGAGTAGCAAAGGGCTCAGAAAAAGAAAAAAAAAAAGACACAACAAGCACAGTGCAGAAAAATGAAATATTGCAAACTGTTTTCAAATAGCAAGTTTGGGCTAAAGAGAGAAGAGTCACAGATACTGTTTAAAGTGGAAC
Organism: Pterophyllum scalare; assembly: GCA_024447675.2. Taxonomy (NCBI): domain Eukaryota; kingdom Metazoa; phylum Chordata; class Actinopteri; order Cichliformes; family Cichlidae; genus Pterophyllum; species Pterophyllum scalare. The sequence goes on along the minus strand of JAMQGT020011886.1, from coordinate 40,940 downwards.
AAGTCAAACAAATTCATTCATTTATGAGCAAAGGATTTGGGCAATGGAGCATGATTTAGCAAAAGAAAATCAAGTATGACTCTATAAACTGAATTTTGTTGCCTTGCACTTGTGCATGTACTAAGCAATGACAGTAAAGTTGAATCTATCCATCTATCTAAAACCAGATATGCAGTTTTTTAGTCTTGCTTTTTTATTCTGAATAAAACAAAGTCATTGTATAGTCAATTGGTTTCCAGTGATTACCTGAGCTGCATATGTGATAGCTTCTAGCTGCAGTGCAGACAGGCAGCCCCGATCAATGACTTCCTCTGGGATGGACAGTCTGTACCACACATCTGGAGGGCTCACGCTGGACAGAGAACTGGTCTCCACCACAGGATCAGGGTGCCTCAGGCCAATCTTTACTGCAGTGACAAAACCAAGTGGTCAGAGGAAGAAGCAGCAGCAGGCCGCTTCTTGTTTCAGTTGATGGAGCAGTATTGATTAAGGGTGATGCAGTACACTGCTGTTACTGCACAGTCTAGTTCATTCAGCTTGAGCTCCTTGCTTTGTGACCACTACAGACCTACTACGTAAGGTCTCAGGAGGTTATAACAAGAAACCTGGTTTATCCTCTAATGGCACAAATGTAACACTTACATTTCTGCGGCATGTACTCTGCATAAGTCTCGGCATGACCCAGCTCATCCTCCTCTTCCTCCTCAGGCTCATCCTCTTCTCTCACCACTGGAGGTTTCTGTGCATAGAAAGTCACATGCTCACAATATCACAACATTCTTCTGCTTTTAAACTGTACACCAGGGCTCAATAAGACCAAAAAGAATTACAGAGCTGAAAATTAGCATAACTGTCCCGCTTTAATATGGTAACACTTACCAGAGAATGTGGAAAGGTTTGCAGTTTAATGTCATCATTAATCCAGATCCTGGCAGTATCTTTACCCAAAACTTCTTTCTTGATTCCATTGTTCAATTCACCTGAAACACCAACACGCCACAAAACTGTTACTGGTACGGTCAATGCCACTTGGATGATTTATACTTAAAATCAAAGATATCCCTAAACTATAACAGTTATGAAATGTGGACAAGAGATAGTTTATGGGAAGATAAGAGCCAAAGGCAGACTCTATGAAAAGTTTCTAAATTACAGTTTTCACTAACAAAGTGCCGCTCAATAAACACAGTGTATTGTTAGTTTACAAAGTCAGCAATTATTTCTACTTTCTCATTTGATTTTGAGGTAAACATCTGCCTTTTCTGAGTTGCAAACAGAAAATGTTCAACTCTGGATGAGCTCAGCCTGCAAATCTCAAAGCAGATTAAATCGCTTCAACAACTTTAGGATTATTTTTGTTCTCTGGGGTTGCATTTATGAGGGTGTCCCTGATGACGGCTTGCTAGCACTAATGGCCACACCCACTTTCAAACTATGGTGATAGCGACCCATTCCAATAGCTAACAGCTGAAATTCTCAGCGCCAGGCAATCAGTCACTAGCTAGAGCCCTGAATGCATGTATAGATTCACTTGTCAAACCAGATTTTTAAAAAAAAAACATTTTTTTGTTCTGACTTTTCCCAAAATATATTTTTTCCCCCTGTATGTTAGACTTCTATGAGACATTACAGCTTTATTAAACACTCAAGACTGCAAAATGATCATCTCTGGTTCCTCCTACCAAGACTGTTGAACAAAAGCCATGCCAATTCATGTTATGAGTAAAGTAAGCCAAGCATAAAAGTGAACTTTTACCCCAAGTGTTAATTATGATAATGAGTAGATATGCTTGCCACTGCTATAAAACTCTACTGTACACATGCATGAGCACAACAACATGTTTGAGTCATATGTTTGTCTTTTCGGCGGTTCACATGGGGACAGGATTTGACAACTGTGTCTGGCACCCTTTGAGTGCCAGGTCTATCTTTGATAATGTCCCTGACATAACCAGTTAATTTAAGTGCTTAATAAGTTTTTGCTACATCCACATTCAGTAATATATTGTAAGGAAATGGCAGTGAAACAGACTATTACTTTCCAAGGTGTGATTTTAAGAATAAGAAATAAATTTTTTAAAAGGCCTGCTGTGTTAGGTATCTACAAGGATACTTAATAACTCACCTGGACCTGTGGCTGTTGCAGTTGCTACTGGTGGAGCAATGTCAGGTGGAGGCTTCAGCTTCATGAGCTCCATTAGACTGTTGCCCTTAAGACCAGTGCTCTTCACATTGCCGGTCCGAAGGAGGTCTTTCAACTGAATCTGCTGAGATTGGCATGAGCAACTAAAATACTTTTCCAGTCACCAAACTACTTAACCATTAAAATATAAGCTCCATAAACTCACCTGATCTCTGTTAGAAGGCACTACTGTGGATGCAGAAGGGGGAATACTCATGGAAGAGGGGGTTGATGAACCTCGCAGGGCTGAATTAGCCACGTGGACCACCTTGGTAACAGTTATGGTATGCTTGACAGGGTTATTAGCCGGCTGTTTGGTCACAACAGCTCCCAGTGGCGGCAACTGATTCAGCTGATTTAAGACAAACGTGGTGGTTGATGGCTGAGGTTTGTGCTGGTGAAAAAGAATATAGTAGAACAAGAATAGTAAAACATCAGCTGCAAAATACCAGCGCGTCCTAAAATGAGGGGAAGATATTGCTCTGTAATCTCACCCTGATGGTAACAATGGGGACTGCAGCTGGAGGTTCAGGTCGAACAACTTCCACTGGATCTGTCCCCACACCAACACCAACATCCAGGGCACTAATGGAGATAGACTGTAGGAAAGCAAAATATAACATTAACATAGATAACTGTCTGCAGACTTCTCCATAAGAACACAAACTAAGGATCATCTTACTTGCTGGGTTGTTGAGGGCTGTGCAACATCCTGAGAATCAACATCAAATATGCCAATATCATTTGGGCAAATTCCACTCTCACTAAGAGCAGCGAGAAGTAAATCCTGTCCGGGATCCATCTGCAAGACAAACATTAATACAACCTTATGGAACAATCATCCATGTAGAGTGCTTATTATCTACAAGCCCAATAATGGCATGATCAAAACACCAAAAAGGTTCACGTTCCGGCCTCTCAAATGTGAAGATAACGAGTCTCAACTTGTTGTATGTGAAAGTAAAACAAATCCCTCCAAAAACAAGTAATCTGAAGAACTTTTATCAGATATTAGGTAAGTGTCATATGTATTTTTCACAGCACATAAACCAGCCAATTAGTAAAATTGATCATCATCTGCAGTCCTAAAAACTGAGTAACATGGCAATAGAAAAACATGACAAGACATCGTGCTCTGGGATGAAAAAGAAACTTAACTCCACGCAGACAGAAAACTAAATTCTGAATTTAAAACTGAATGCTATTTTCAGTCAAATTAAAACTTTCCACATCATATAAAGGTGCATCCTTTCTACATACAAATAATTTGCATTAAAACACATTAGAAAAAACTAAGCTCTGCTTAAACAATTATTGCTAACATCAAAATACACCAATAATATTCAATACACATCCTTGCATGTCATTTACAGTATCCAAATGCAAAGACATACAATGGGGACAGCTTAGAAAACAGTAATGTGACCAAAAATCGCATTTAGGAAAAACACACACACACACACACACACGAGCGATTGTAGAAATACAAAGACCCACATGTATAACACACGTGGTACAAAACAATCAACGTAATATAAAATTCAAAAGCAATGTTTTTCAATGAAAAATTATATATTTTACATTCAGTAAAAAATACCAAACTTTTGACGTTAAACTTAACTCCGCAAATGTAGTTTAAATCTAATGTAAGATATGTGGGATGTATAAACTCTCAACTGCTGTAAGATCGACAGAGGGAAAAGAATCACAAAGTTCTTATGAACGCTGCCTCGACATGCTTAAATTCATTCATTTGGTAAGAGTAACAACACAGGAATTAAAGTTGACTGTGTACTACAGCGACGTCTACACACCCGTGTGGTCCAAAGACTCGTTCCAAAGTGACCCAAAACAAGACACGTGTTTGCAGTGCCCTCTTTCAACTTCCTGCTCTCTTAGAATCACCGGAGCTTCTCTTTCCTCGTTGGCACAGGTGGTTCATAGCCCTACTGTGTATGCAGACAACAACGTCATGTATGATCGTACATAATGTTTTAAGCAAAAGATAAATAAGATAAACACAGTCTGCACTAGCTAACCGTGGTTTTGCACAGTCGCACCAGACAAACTGGCCTGGTTACACCAGGGTGACACGGCTACGCTATGCTAGCTTGCTCAATGACCGAAAGCTAAGCCGCTGAAACTGAAAGCCAGTTTCACATTCATTTCATGTAACAAGTCAGAACGGTAAAATGTTGTCAAACCAGAGGGTAACCTACCCAGCCACAAAATTCATAAAAGAAGGCTACAGCCGCTATGGCTCAATGTTTTTAACGGTAACCACGGAGACTTGCTTTCGTCCATATGTCAGTCCCTCCTGTAGATTCTCGCTCCTAGCAATGTTTGGTATTTGTTTGTTTCCCTCAGTTTAACTTTATCTCTCAGTGGGTCCAAACATTTATGGATACTTTATCACCGCATCGTATTACAGAGCTTTAGCTAGCTTGTTACGTCGGCGCTGCTTGAAGTTGATAACAGTTGCTGATAAATGACGTTAGCAAGTTTTTCTTAGCACTCTTGAGTTTTGAAAAAAATACCACCTTCGTCCATTTCCAGCAGCCTGTCCTTCCTAATCTCCTACACAACAGCTAACGAAAGAAAAGCACGCTACCGACCCACTCGCATTGTTTTGATATTGACTGTGCTCTCACCCACTGTGTCACGGCTTTTGCTAGCTAACATTAGCAACGAGGAGCGCTGAGATCAGCTAACCGCTGACTTGAAATCGGGAACTTGAAATTTATCCTTCAACTATTACCGCAACATCACAATTCTGACGTTTACATGACCAAGAAGTTGAGCTCAGAGTTGAAACAAACCGCTCCCACAACGATGTCGCTCACCTGACGGTTGAACGGCCGCTGCAGCTCGTGATCGGCGGCGCGCAGCACGGTCGGGGCTTGTCGTCCCATCCGTCTCCGTCGCGCCCACGCCATCTTTTTATCAAACGCTCCGCCGCATGCCGGTCACGTGACGTGTAGGCCTACAGCGTCCGTTTTCGAAGTCAACCTTTTTCGCGCAGCGCCAACAAAAGCGGGTCTCTGAGCCGCCGCCCGGCGTCCCTCGGTGACAGTAAATTGATAAAAGCGTGAAAATCAGCATTTCTTCAGTGTTGCCGCAAACGATAAACATAGCCGAGTCATCGAGCTAATACCACATCACGTGACCCGACCAGGTCTCGATAGGAAGTGACGATGGAAATTGTTTCTTCTTCGTCGTCTTCTTCCTTTTCACCTCTTGTTTTTTTTATTAAACGGGAATCTCGGCATTAATCAGAAATAGAAGCGAAATATGAATATTCTTTGTTCCACTTTAGTTGCAGTTACTTTTATCTTTTTATGATTTCACGGTTTTTATTTTAATTTGAAGCAAGCTGTGAACCGAAAGTTACTGGGAAATATTAAAATTGTAAAATCAAAACCTTTGGAATGACAGGATATTGCAACATTAATATGAAATGAAGACATGAACATTATGAAAACAGAGGGGGGTACCGCTTACTGCTCCTTTTTATAACTGCATGAAAGTACAGAACATAAGTAATATATAGATACTTTATTGATCCCTGCAAGGGAAATTATTATGTTACAGCAGCAAGAAAATAGTACAATCTACAAATAAACAACAAAGTGAGAGTAGAAGTGCCACAAGCACAGAGTGCAAAACTATACACATACAACAGTAATAAAAAACAAAACAAATAATAAAGATAAATGTAGGTAAAGAAGAGTAAGACTGACATTGTGTATTAATAATTTGCATTAATAAATAATATGTACACTAGGAATCTGAAAGACAGCTGTAAGATGATATAATACAGAAATATGTGTGTGGGATCTTAATGCCCCTGGCAGGTGTGTTCACCTGTCACAGAAAAAGAAGAGTTATTATACAGTTTTAGAGAACAGTAGGAACTGATTCCCTGAAGCAAAAAGAAAGAGGGCAGCTCTTCTCCCTCAGCAGTGTGGACTGGAGTGGGTGAGATGGGTTGTCCATGATGGAGAGCAGTTTGTTCAGTGACCTCCTGTCCCTCACCGACTCAAACAACTCCAAATTCTGACCAATGATGGTTCCAGCCTTGTGAATCAGTTTGTTGATCCTGCTGCCACCTCTGGCACTGATGCTGTGTGTGTGTGTGTGTGTGTGTGTGTGTGTGTGTGTGTGTGTGTGTGTGTGTGTGTGTGTGTGTGTTTAGAGCTTGTTCCTGTACTGCCATGATTAGTGCCTCTATGCTATGCTATCCTTCAGCCCAGCTATGTCCAGCCATTGGTAGGACAGACACTTCTTCTATCAGCCAGTGCAGAAGCCTGTCCTCACTCACTAAGCATGTGATCATTTGTGGCCATCTTCCTGATGTACTCATGGATCTTTGTTGTTTCTTCTAGGATAGTGGTTCTGATACTCAGCCTCCTTCCTTCTGCTTAGTGTACAATCTCAGGGTGCTGGATTTGGGGTGAAACCCTCCATGCATGGTGAGGAGCTTTCTTGTCTTGATGTCAGTAGCTTCTATCTCCTCCTTTGGATAGCTCATTGTCCCAGCAGAGTATTCTGCTGGTATCATGGGTGTAAATTCTTCCCATCCAGTTGACCCTACAGGACTTGCCTTACTCTCTGGAGGTACTTGGAGTGTGCAGCTTTCCTAGTGTCCTCCTCATGGTTCCCATTTGCCTGTGGGATTCCAAGGTACTAATAGCTGTTCTCAGTGTCTGCAATGTTGCCTTCTGGTAGTGCAATTCCCTCAGTCCCTCTCTTTGTTACTACACTTCTCCAGACCAAATGACATACTGATGTCATTGCTGTAGATCCTAGTAGTGTGGATCAGTGAATCAATATCTCGTTCACTCTTGGCATACAGCTTGATGTAGGTGGCTGATGCTTGCTCCATCCTGCAGTCAGTATCCATAGCCAGTCTTGTTGATGATCTGGCTGAGGGGCTTTCAGGCCTATACAGAACAGTAGTGGGAACGGAGCATCTCCTTGGTAAAATCCTGCACTTGATAGCGACTTGTACAATTGTCTTGAAGTTGGCCTCTAGTGTTGTTCTCCAAATTCCCATTTAGTTCTTGATGAAGGCTCTTAGGGTCTTGTTGCTATTGTATAGTTATATTCCAGGATCAGTGTGTGTGTCATCAAGTCATAGGCTTTCTTGTAATCAGTCCAGGCAATGCACAGGTTGGTCAGTCTGGTCTTAATTCACTTGAATTACTGAGTGACTGCTTTATCTACCAGTAACTGATGTTTTGCTCCCATGGTATCTCTGCCAATTCCTTTCTGGGCCCCCGCTCATCTTAGCTGCTATGATGCCTGACAGGAGTTTCCATAATCAGGACTGTCTGGCCTTCAGTCAGCCATTCTGGGTGAGTATACTGACATGATATGGATATATGTGTTGGGTAGTAAGAACATTAGCAACCATTTGGTAGGTATTGCATAGATCTATAAACACGATTATTGCACAGTGTTGTAACATCAAGTTGGTATTGCACATGGTGGAGACATTGACAGAGCAAATGTCTAGGTCAGTGGTTGCTTAATGTTCTAATGGCCCAATGGAACAAACTGCTCCTTAGCCTGGATGTGTGGTCCTTCATCGTCCTATATCATTTCCCAGAAGGCAATTGTTTAAACAGGTGATGTGCTGGGTGGAAGGGATCATTGAGGATGGCAGTGGACCTTCTCTGGCATCTGAAACTGCCAATCTCCACCATGGAGGGCAGCTGGCAAGTTTCTGGGCCGTGTTTATAATCCTCTGCAGTGCCTTCCTGTAGTGCAATGAGTACAGAGTTCAAATTTCAAAATGGCAATTTTGTGCCCTTTTTCCTGCAAGACTTCGGAGTTTGTAAAGTTTAGAAAGTAGGCCCAAGCAGATTTCAGTAAACACAGCTACAGATACAGATACTAAATACAGATAATAAATAAAAGAATGACAGTGGATGTGTTCTGTTGTTTTATTATTTATTGGTAGATCTGCTGAACATTAAACATTTTGAAACAGAAATTAAAGGAGGCCTATTATGCTAATTTCTAACTATATATTTTTATTCTTTGGTCTCTACTAGAGTTGCTAATTCAGTTGATTCACAGTTAAAAATAATCAGTTTTTGTTGTATTGGGCCGACACCTTAGTTTATTATCTGCTTTAAACAGGGCATTTGAGTTCCCTTCATGTTAAGCCAATTTTCTGATGGGTGGGGCTCCTGTGCTCACAGCCTGAACTGTGAAATGACCAGATTATGGCTATCTATCTTGACATCATAAAGATCGAAGAAAAAAATATATAAACCTGAGTTTTTGGCTCACCATACCTACTTACAGTGACCTGAGAATCTGAAACTTTGCCCATGTTTATTATGACCACGACTGTAACAGTTGTGATGTATGGTCTGAATATATATGACAAAAATACGTAAAAGGTTCACTTTAATATGTCTATGTTTAAAGGTGGCTGTGGCTTAAGTGGTCGTCATCTACCAGTTAGAAGGTCGGTGGATCCTCCAGTCCGCATGCTGAACCAAGATACTGAATCCCGCATTGTTCCACATGCATCCATCTGAGTGTGCGTGCATGTTAGAAAGCGCTTACGTGTGTGATTGGCTGACTGAAACTTGCAGTAGAAAGCGCTGTGAGTGCTCAACTGAGAAGAAAAGCACTATTTAATTGCCAGCCAGTTCACAAACTTCGGGTCTGCTGTGTGTGTTGATTATATATGCAAACTTACTGCGTTGAAATACCAGTTAATAAAAAACAATACAAAAGCCTAGAAATGTTTAATTAAGAGACATTTTGAAAAGTATTGGAATGTTAGCTATTTAAAAAATAAAAGGAAGATTTAAAGCACACGGTTACTGCCGCTGTGGACCTGCAGGGGGCGCCGGTGTTGCTCCTCTTTTCCTTCATTTACAAGCAGACAGGAAGATGGCGGAGCGGAGCTGTGGGGGCTGCATCGGTTGAGCTGCTGTGGTTTTAAACGCAACAGAAGGGCACGCAGTCACTGTGGAAGCGGCCCACCTGGAGGGACATCTCCGCCTGTAGGAGCAGGGCGAGGCTAAGCTTTAGCCGTGTTTCTGTTCGTGTTTTTTCTCTAATCGAGAGGAGCAGTGCCGAGCGAGGAGCAACGAAAACAAGTCGGACATGAACGGGGTAAGTTTGCTTGTTTGGTCATCACCGCCGAGCCAAATTAGGAGCGCTAGCTAGAGTAGGATAACACTTTGTTTCAGTGCGAGACTAACGTGCTTGTCTGTGAAAATATGTTTAAGTGATAATCCAGTTTGGTGGTATTTTTTTCCTGTAAGTTAGCGTAGTTTCAGTCGCTACACAGAGAAGCCGTTTTGTTGGGGAGCGCATATGTTGGCTAATAATAAAAGCTGCATGTGAGTGCCTGCCAGCTGAGGACACAGCAGTATTTTTGGATGTTAGACAAGATCAAAATAGGTGCATTTGTGTTTTGGGGTGGGGTTTATGGAATAAAAGCTGTTGTATGGGTTCGTTTGAATGGATGCGATCAGTAGATAATGAGTCAGGAGGCCCATCTGTGCCTTGACTTCGGATTTAAAGGGGCTGATGGAGGAGCTGAGTGGAGGTGGGTGTGGTTCTAGTAAGGCTCCACTCTCCCAGGCCCCACCCACACCACTGGCAGAAAGTAGCGCCTGTATTGTACTGAAGTTATAAGCTGGAGGAAAAATACTAACGAATGAATGAATATAGTAAAATATTTACAAGCCTAAATAAAATAAAACTAAACAGATATGTGACAGATTAAAGGGAAAAACGGAACAACCTACCCCTACAGCAAGCGGACGCGGTAGCTGTGTTATGCTTTGGGGTCATTTTGCTGCGACTGTTCTTCTCTGCTGAGGAAAAGTACACTCTAAACGAACACAAAGTTATTGTGAGCGATGCTCTGTAACCTATGCTGACAAAGCTCTGTCCTGATAAGAATGCTGATTTCCAGGATGGCAGTGCTCCTGTCCTGAGGGCACAAGGTTCACTGAAGGGTTTGTTGAGGATGAAAATGATGTGGAAATATCCTTTGGCCTTTACAGTCATCAAATCTCAAGTCAGTTGAATACCTGTGGGTGCTTTGGGCAGACTTGTGAGACAGTGCTCTCTAAGGGAGGGAATTTCTCTTAAAAAAATTAGTGTTCTGCCACTTAAGTACTTTTCCACTGACTTGATGAATCAATGCCAGGAGTACAGTGAACACCTCTGACGTGGGTGCCAAACACCTTAAGACCCTTGTTTTTTTCTTTGATTTAGCACCTATCTGGATATTTTACTACTGAAGAAATGCCAATTTAATCAAGTCTTTTTAGATTAAAAAAATTATCTACATTAATTAGACTGTAATCAGCGAAAGTGCATGAAAGAGAGGGGTGTATGATGAATGGGTTCATGGGGTATGTTTGTTATACATAAAGCCCAAGTTTTAAGTGTCTTGAAGGCTTCCCTTACTGTGAAAGCTGGCTTGACAAAAACCTAAAATCACATTCAGAGATACATGCAGTTGTCAGATTATAACAAAACTTCTGAACTGAGAACAAACTCAATAAATATAAGTCATTGCTATCTCAACTTATTTGCAGCACTAGGATTGGGTTTTGGCTGCAGTATTTTATTTTATTTTTTAGCTTTTGTTACAAGAACAGTCAAATGAACCATCATAGCCTCCTTTTATGTTGGTGTGCACAGAGCCTGCAGCAGAAAGTCTGGGTTGACAGAGAAAATTGATAACCGCTGTCCTGATTACCTGTTGATTTGTGACTGGGGATTTAGGTTTTCTTGAGACAGCTGATGCAAAGGAAACCTGCCTGTGCTGAAAATGTTTTGTAGTACATGCCTTGGGGAAGTCTTTGCTTGGATATCAGTTATCTCTTTTCCCAGTATCCAGTGGTTACATCAAAATTCTTGATTGGCTGTTTCCCTCAGAGGCTGGACCTCAGCCAATAGAGAATATGTTCCCAAAGTGATAAAGTCTTGAATTTATATCTACATTTTCATGCATAATAATTTTTGTTTTGTTTTGTTTTTCTTCATCTAAGTAATAGTTTAAGGAATCTCTGTATGACAGTTTATCCACTTCCTATTTGGCAGGTGTGCTGGTGGAGACCTGAATAAATGCAGTGTCAGGTTCGCGGTTATAGAGGAGGGGGTACACATAGGCATGTTTAGTTGGTTGTCATTGTGAGGAGAATTATTGGCAGCAATTCATTCCCAATAGAGGAGTAGCACACAACAAAACCATTATAATGCTCACAGCACTTCCTACCTTAAAATGTCCATCATCACATTGTCAGCGTGAACTATCGATTTTCGTGTGAGCCACTACCTGCAAAAACAGGAAGTGACGCCATTTTGCCTGGAATTGTAGTTTTTTGTTTTGTTTTGTTTTGTTTTTTCCCTCCAAGGCCTGTCACAGCTCCACTGGTGCTATTGAAAAGTAATGTTTGACTTAGAAGTTTAACTGCACTATTGGAAATAGTTTATTTTGATGCACATGCTGTCTTTTTTGCAAATTGTAATGAACCAAACCAAAATTCACCCAACCGTGGCGTCTGTACCTCAATATGAACTGAACCATGGGATTTTGTACCATTACACCTCTAATTCCCAAATGCCAAACTCTTACCCTGACCTCAGCTTAAACCTTGTAGTTGTCTTTCCTGTGTGTGTGTTCTTGTATTTACTCTTGTCTGGTTTCTAGAGTATCACAGTAAGTGGCTATTGATCCTATTCTTTCCTGTTGATTGCATCATTTCAGTGCCAGTCCTATGGAAGAAAACAATGGCTAGATCTTATCAATAAATTACCTAAAACTAGCTATTGTGACTGACTCCTTGATTTAATCCTTTTGCATTTTGGTTTTGATTTTGCATTTTTGTTCTGTGCTCCATTAGTTACATTTTTTATGTTTCTAATCTTTGATTCTTTTTCAGTAATATAAACATTACTGCCAATTATAGGTAGGCAGTATAGCCTCAGAATTGTATCATACTATTTAAAATAACTAACTAACTAAATAAATAAATAAGCGATGGTGATATTTCTGACAATATAGAAAAAGATACTTAACTTTTTACTGCAGCTTACAAGCAGCAATGTTTCTAAATGTAAGTAAATGAATGGCAATTCCTGTCTTTATTTACCAGTGAGCTGCTGTCTTTGATGACACACTACCTAATTTGAAGTGAAACAAGGTGCCAGCAGCAGCCTTACAGTGCAGTAGTACTGACACAGAATTATATACAGTGACACTACTACTACTAGCCTAGGCAGTGTGTTCCTCGTCACTCTTCAGGAGCCTGCACAATATTGTCACATGATAAAACTGAAAAATATTTTCTACCTGGGATGTTGTATCTTGGATTGAGCTTTTTAACGAGCTGCTTAAAACCCTGCTTTACCAACATGTAACCGCATCGGTCATTTACATCCACTGTTTGCACTTCCTGTTATATGGAGTGCAACTAACGGGTGATAGTGCTTAGTGGAGTCATTTGTTTACGTTTGCATTGCTACTGTCTCCGCCTGGTTGTGCTCGATAGTGTGTTTTCTTGCATATTTTGCAAAGGATTGTGCTTTGTTGGAGGATGGGGAAGCAGCTACCTTTTTGGGTACAGAATCGCCGCCAGAGGCTGACGCAGCTCTTGCTCTCAGACATGCTCAGGCTTGTCTCGTTGCTGTGCGCACTTGGGAATGTAAAATGCATGGCGTTGCTATCGCAATGACAATGCGATATGACTTTCATATGTAAAAATGTATACAGACATCACTGAAAATACACCTGCCTCAGTTTTAGATAGTTTTAGATATATTATTCTCATCAGTTGACCTCATCTACCTCTCAGCAGTAGTGTATAAACATGCTATCCAAAATAGTCATTAAAACTGCCTCTCTGTTTTGTGGATGATGATTCTAGAGAAGAATCTAAGCTTCGTCTCTGATTTCACAGGAAGCTGTATGCAGTAGCCATTCAGTCACCATCTTTAGCTGCACCAAGTCCGTATTGTCAGCTCAAGATGAAAAGACCACCATCAGGCTGACACAGGAGGGAAAGTGCTCGCCAGTTTTCTCTTTTCAGAATGATGCCCAGAAGCGGGGAGAAAGTGAGTATGTTTGCTCCAGGTCTGCACCATGATCTCCAGCAGAGGAGAGCAACTAAATCACTGTTTCAGTTTATATTTCACTGCATTATGTATGAATCTCCCGCGAGAGAAACTGGAAATACAAGATTTGCCCCGAACCTGCAGCATGATGTTTCTCTCCATTCACTCTTAGAAAAGACAACAAATGCCATCAGCACAACGACGACAGAACCAAAGGCAGATTTCACAGAGAACAGTTACAGCCAGTGTTCACCCTGCTGGTCAGATGAACAGCCATCACCTCTGCAGCTCCACCGCGCCGAAACCTGCCTTCATTCCTATCCTGGACTCTCCCTCCCCCTCAGCAATGGTTTAGCTCATACTCTTCTCCACACCAACAATGGCGGTGCTCTCCACAGCCACCAGAGGAGGGGAGCCCGGGTCAAGGTCATAGGAAAGAAATCCACCCGAAGAATGTATGTCTTGATTACTGATGCATTTTTATGTCCTTTCCTCATGGCACATGCAGAACAGTACGCCCTCATGCTGGCGTCTGGGAGTCTGTAGACTAAACAGGAACCACAGATAGTAGAAATATCATGCTTGCACACTGGGTACCATATATTGAGTAGATCTGATTTGATTTTGGAGCACCTTTGCATATTAATGACTAAATTTCCTTGGTAAACACGATAACTCACAAGAGATACATACTATATGGAGTATAGTCATAGTCTGATGTGAGCTCATTTGCATAGTTGTATACACAATTATGTATTTTATGTCTTTTTGCTGACCAGTACATGTCAGATTGGTTGAGTGTTGGCCTAAATCCTCTAATGGCACAAAGCACGGGTGTATAACTAACATTTGCTTTCTTTACTGGTGGTTGGCTGGCTAGCTGTGACTTAGCTACTCAAGATGTATCTGATATTTTGTATTTTGGTAAGGTTGGTTGATGAAGTAATTTAACTATGGCCAGCTAAATGACCAAATCAGTCCCAGTACTTTGGATGACCTAGCTAATTCATGTGTTTTCTTACGGAAAATCCAGGACATTATAGGAAAAGAGTGTAGAAAGACTTGACTGACCTTGGTGAGAAGAATGACGACTCAAGGTCAGATTTGATCCCGAAAGCCAAACGATCCCTTCATGAATTGAATATCTGGCTGATGTTGGTTGTAGTTTTCAACAGCCAAATTTCAGTTTGGCTAGATGGGCTTCATTTGATGAAACAGATATGTAGAACCCTGAGCTTCTGTCCTTTTTACATCACTACAATGTGAATCATGTTATTTCTCAACCATCGGCTTAATGAGACAGGAGAGCTGACATGCTGCTGCTGCTGCTGCTGCAGGGATCACATCTTTGCATCATTGGCTCTTGATAAAGAATTTGCTTTTCAAATGCAAGGGCAACAGTTTGACCCCTGGTCTTCTGTCTCCAAAGAAAGCCAGATTCATTTCTTTTTGGCCTGAAATGAAGCTGGTGCCCTAATGCAGTGCTGTAAAAGCCTACCATTAAACAGAATGGTTGTAATAGCTGTTGCATTGTGTTTATTCACTACAGGTTAGGAGGGGGAAACTCGCAAAACAGGAAAGTTACTGACTTCTATCCAGTAAGACGAAGCTCAAGAAAAAGTAAAACAGAGCTCAAGGTAAGACAAAATCAGTTTAATAATGTACTGCAACATATTTTACGGGTAGTGAGGTAGAGACACTTGTATTATTGGGTCAAGTATTCCTGAAGGTTTCTTTAGGGGAGTTAGGGAAAGTGTGGGTCTTATTGAAGGGCTAAGTGTTTGTCCTTAGCCAAAACCTGTCCTCACCACAATTAGCCGTAACCTTCCCCAAGACCCCCTCTTTGAAGCAACAACACCAGATCAAGACTGAATCATGTCTCACCAAGAGTTTGTGGTGTCAATGTATGTCATGAAAAGAGCTCAAATTGGCCAATCTAAAAGAAGCTCTTAAAATACAGACAGTACACTGTTAGAATATTTAGTATCTTTATGGAAGACACAACCAGACATTTGGTACTGGAATCTTTCTGGTTTCAGTTTATCCATTAAGATGATTTAGCTTTTTGTGTTTAATTTACACCAGTGCATATTTTTCTAAGAGTAGGCGAAGCTGCGAGGTGGAGTCTTGACCTCTGCTGTACACTGATGACAAAAGCTTTGTCTCTGTATATACACTCAGCATGTTTGGTGTTGTCAAAAACAGTGCGTCTTGTGTTTGGGCTCGTATAGTGCATGATTCTGTTTGAAGGAAAGTCACCTTTTATTGCTGATGTGTGTGGGTGAAGAAAAATCTGGCCTTCTCGTTGTTATTAATGCTGTTTCCTGTTCCATTTTGTTACCAGTGTGAACAAAAGAAGCTCATAGACGATCTCATCACAAATGGAATAGAGGAAGGAATGGAGGTACACTGAGTTTTCTTCGATTTCCAATCTCATTTTTTTTAACACGAATGATACATGTAAACATTGTGACATTTTAGTAGAATGTAATCGAGGCAATGTACGCAAGACTCTTAGCCACAGCTAATTTGCAGACCCTGAGGATCATTTCAGTTCCACATAACAAGTTTTGGTTGGTTTGACTGTAGTTGTCGCTGAAGAATGATTCACATGGAGTATGCTGACATGAGCATCTCAGCTATGATTGCAACTCAAAATGGTACACGGCAGTTTGTATTGCCCCCACGTGCTTGTATGCATGCCTGACGATGTTGGGGCATGCTCCTAATGAGATGATGGATGATGTCCTGGGGGATCATCTCCCAGATGTGTAGCAGGGCTTAGACTGCATGCAAATTTGATATAACGTCCACAAGTAAGAATAGGTGCTGTTTTTAGATCATATAATAATGCTTAAAGAACAATAAAATGATTGTAAAGTTGTTTGCAGCCAAGAGAGAAACATCAAGGAATAAAGTTGCTTCTAAGAATCTGAATTTATTATTGATGACAAAAGCTTTAGACCCTCCTGCTATCTGTGCACAGAGGTCCCAGGAATCATCCAGTAATGGTGACACTATTTTCTGGAGAACTGATTGGTCAGTTGGCCATGAACCACGCAGTGTTAACTCAGACTACACATCTAAGATGTTTTCCTGCAGCCAGAGCCTGCAACTTCTCTAACTGTACCGACCAGCTGACTGGAGCTTGCACTCGGCAGTGAAAAGTTGTTGCGTTAAGTCATAAGTGGGTGTCATGTACTCACTGTGATCAAAACTGTCATAACCGTGATACTCATGGGCACGCACATACATTCTTGAACAATTTATTCCCACTAAAGGCAAAGATCTGAAGGAAAATTTGAAAGGAGATTTCAAGTAATCACACAAACCCTTCCATTTTACTCAGTCATGCTCTCGTACAAAAAAGTACCACGATTAAGGAAAACCTCATTTCAGTTGTTTAAAATGAAGCTTACAAATAGGTTCAGACTGACTTAATTCACGTTGTACGCAGTTGTTCAGTAAACATTCAGCTTTCCAGGCTTTGTCACCACAGAAAGCCTCTTGTACTTTCTTTGCAGGTGCAACATATAGAAGGAAAGGGGAGAGCGGTGTTTGCCACTCGGTGTTTCCAGAAAGGCGATTATGTGGTGGAATATCACGGAGACCTGCTACAGATCACTGATGCTAAAAAGAGAGAGTCTGAATATGCTCAAAATCCTGCAACCGGCTGCTATATGTACTACTTCCAGTACCTCTGCAAAACATACTGGTAAGATGAATTTTTGTTATCTTATATTGACTTAATAAACCAGTCTACCAAATAGTAATGAATAGTGATAGTGCAGTAATGAAAATTTCCAAAATGCCAAAGCTGACGGACGTGTACTGATTAGAGATCAGCTGTTTTCTAGTTCCAATCTGGTACCAGTACCTCAGCTGTAGGTGTCTCCTGATTCGGAGTACCGAGCTGACGCCAGTGTTAATAATCTGTATTCCTCATTGGAAATAACTAATAATGTGCACATTGAACATACTGTGCATGTATATTAAACATTCTGTAGTGCTAGCACTGATTTAAGTATTTGCTTTTCTTTCACAGTGTGGATGCTACAAAAGAGACCGGTCGAATGGGTAGGCTGATAAATCACAGTAAAAATGGGAACTGCCAAACCAAACTCCACGACATCAACGGTGTCCCTCACCTCATTCTCATCGCCTCTCGAAACATTGACCAAGGCGAGGAGCTGCTTTATGACTACGGAGACCGCAGCAAAGCGTCCATCGCTGCTCATCCCTGGCTCAAATATTGAAGAGATCCACAGAAAGAAAAAGTCAAGGGAAACTTACAGTAGCGCTTATGGTTCTTGTTAGCTAGTGTACAAAAGGCCTTAGAAACAGAATGTGTGCCCTTTTTTGTTCCAATAATGAGGAAGCTGGGAGGGGGGGGTAGTAGATATTAATGGGTCTTGGAGATTTTTTAATTTTTTTGCAGGCGGAGCGGTTTATCGGGTGCATATCACATGCCAATTGATATCATGTCATATGATATCTGTACTTTTATTTATGTGGAAGCATTCTGTTTGTTTTTGCAGCACATTTATTTTGTACATTTTGTATTATCTGTAGAATAGTGCTTCTACAGCATGCAGGTGGTAGTTGATGCTCTGCATTTTTATACAGCTTTTTTTAATTATTACGTAGATACTCGGCAATACTTGTATTTATGGCACCAGTGCCCCTTTTCCATCAGCAGAAACTGAGATGCAAATTACAAACTCTTTAAGTATATATTCTGTTCAGTGGGTATCTATTTTCAGCTATGAGACCTCACACACTCATAGTGGGCGTGTAATAGTTTACCACATTCACGGTTTAGTTGGCATTTTTTTTTGGGGGGGGGGTTACCAAAAAAAAAAAAGACCCCATGGTTTGATACTGGATGAAATATTTTGTGTTGATCATTGAAAATATTACATTAGAACATGAAAATTACTCTTATGAATGTTTATTTTTTAGCATAGATTGTATTTTATAATATTAAATGTGCCACATACGATCAAGTTAGTATGTGGTAAATTTTAAAATTAAAATTATGTGCAAAAACCTACAGAATATTCTGTTGAAATATAAGTGTGTGTGAAGGTTTGATTAGCTCACGCAAATATTTTCTCTCTGACCGCGATTGGCACACATGATTATCTCACCTGTTCGGTTCGGTTTCACTAAGAGAGAAATTCTCCCCCTGATGACGACACTGTCTGCGGTGCTGCACTCTGTAAATATATTTATTTGCTCGCTGTTGCAAATCCAAATGTTGTTTAAAAGAATACTGTGACATTTTGGGAATTATGTCGTTATATTTTTTTGCTGAGACTTAATGGGAAGATTGGTCAAACTCTCCTTGTCTATGCAAAAATGTCGATCTGATCACTTTCTGTTTTTTCGAGAGCCGACACCTGATCTTAAAGTCAGTGCGTTATAATCACAGTTGAATTTGTCCTCGTTCGTGCCCGGCCATCGGGTTCTGGGGTTAAATTAAGAGAGGAGAGGAAAAGTTGGTGGTTAGCCCCCAAAAAATGCAAAAGCCTCTGTTCTGTTTTATTCATAGAAATTTTATCAGACACAAAACGACAGCTTACACACATTGCCTTAAAATTAAACTCTTTTATAAAGAAACATGAAAATGAAAATAAATGAAAGTGAAAATTAGCTGAAATTTGATTTGTTTCTGTGGATCAGATCCCTGAACTCATGTCGTGGTTTGAGGAGAGGGGGCGGGGCCAAGGGAAGCCAAATCTGCGTTACTGTAACACCACTCTTGGCATTATTAGTGTGTTAGTATTGATGAAGATTGCTTCTGGGATGTTGCTTAAACACTCATCTGGGTGGAGAATATATAAACACGCCGTATTGGTGAAACTAGAGTTTTAAAACAAGCGAGGTCAGAGTCCGGCTGGCTAAAGTCAGGAGTTCACTTATGTGCTAAATGGTTAAGATTTTCAGTAAATATATGAACTGTGACTCTGTTCTAGTAGCTGTCGTTTCCTGTTTCAGCATACAGTCTTACAGATGGTCTTATTTAACTCTCAGCAAAATAAGAAAATGAATGTATTTTCCAAAATACACACGAGCGGTTTTTGACTGTGAACTCTTGCATGTTTCCTTTAGTTGTTGTTTATGGACACACATAAAACAACCCCACAATAACTGGTATGGCTTTTCTTCTTCCTCACAGATGTTCCAAATTTAATAAGATTGCCAACAGGTCTTTATTCCAGTGGCTTCAGATTTGTTCTTGGCTCAGCAAGTCCAACAAATAAAAAAAACCAAAAAAAACAATAAAACCCCAAAACCCAGTCAGAGTTGGCTGCACAAATAATTGGGAACTATTTTAATTGGCGGTTTAATCCACATTCGGTGTCTAGTGAGGGCAGCACGGGATTAAATTATGAGATTTTATAATAATGAAGGAACACGTCACTCAGTCCCACAGAACTCACAGATGTTCTTCAATAGTTTGAGACAACACTTAATTAACAGCTTAGTTCTCTGTTGGTTGTGGTCTTTTAACAGGATTTGTTGATCGTAAACACCGTAGAAAATCAAAGTTATCCTCCAAGTATGTCGAAACGATGAATGGGTTCAGTGCACGTTGGATGAGTTCAGATGTGTTCATGCTGCCATTGATGCTTTACGTGTACCAGTGTACACGTTGTCTGTAAACCCACTGTTTCTGGCAGGATCTCAAAGCTTGTGTTTAAAGACAAGTTTAAAGTGCTAGGGTGACCTGCTGTTGTGTCTGGTAACAGTTTTGTTTTGGGGGGGGGGGTTCAGTTTGGATGCATCCATAGATTGGCATACCTTTTTGACCCTTCTGTGAAAATTTTAGCAATTTTTAGACCGTTATGATACTCGTGCTGTGTCACTTCACATTTCTAAAATAAAAATGCTGTGCAGCCCCACACAAACATCTGGTCACCCTAGCACGCACTCACTGTCTTGCTATGAGTTTTTACCTGCGTTATGAAGCCTCAGGACTGAACAGTTAGCCTTAGGTTAGTGTAAAGACTGGAAACGGGGCTTGACCTTTGGCTGTTTCCAAAGGTTAAGCTACAGACTATCACGTTATATATTGTTTTGATTCAGCCTTAAAAACACGTGTAACTAAACATCTGCCACCTCCCTGCTAAAAAGTCTGGTGGATTCATTCAGCTTGTGAGCTGCTGTCCTGCATCCTGCATGCTTTAATCAAGCAGCAAACTTTGTCTTTGCCGAGTGTCACGTGTGGATGTCGTCCTGACCTGCCCAGGTGCAGAGCAGACATGAAGCTAACAGGTCCATGTTTTGACAGTCTAATGATTTGACTGTCTTTGCGACTCACTTCAGTCCTATCTCGGCAGCTGTAATTAGCTGAATGAGACATTTTGGTTTTTTCTGTTCCATAGTTGTTATGAATTATTTATCTCAAAAAATACACTGAATAATATTTATGGTATTTCTTATTATTTTAGACAGGCTGGTGGTTTTCCTCTGCTTCCAGTCTTTCTGCTAACCCAAGCTAAGCTGAGCACCTCCTGCCAAGTTCATGTGCACTGTACAGATATGAGTGTTACTGATTTTTCTCAGCAAGAATGCAAATGAAACAAGTTCCTAAAGTGTGGAAATCTCTCTTTGAGCCCTTGATTTTATTTTTCTGTAGCAGTTTTGTTTGAAAATGACCCAACCAAAGAGACCTGACTGTTGCTCTCCATCCTTAGCACAGCTGTCAAAGTATAGAGATTTTCCAAAAGACAACAATAAATCCAGTTATTCCTAAAATATTCAGCATATTTGATGTTGGGATTTTTGTTCTTGTTCATTTTTATTTAAATGCAAAAAGAAAATAAAACAGTGTGAATATAAATGGCTCTGTCACATATATGTGAGGAAGTACATCTTAGGTTATGCACTGTTTGATACACCTTCCCCTGCCCCCTCTCTCAGTAGCGTTGTGTGATGTGAAATGTTTTCATATGAGCCTTTCTTGATGAAGATGCTCCACTCTGGATTTTTCCATTTTGTGTGGAACTAATGCAATAATAGCTGAGGGGCAAAACAGACCTGTTGGCCATTTTAGGACATGATGGATCTTTGCTGTTGTAGCGTTGACTAAATCTTAATGCTGGGGTTTAGGTATTGTTTAATAAAGATGTAATATGCAAGTAATGAGTACAGGTGTCTGATTTGTCCTTCCGTTAAAAGAAACGATTCCTTTAAAATAGTTTTGAATGGATAGTATGTGACTAAGGCATGAGTTCTTTTAGACACTTTTTTTTTTACACAAGAGATTAGAGCCAAACTGATTTACCGGTAAGTCAGCATTATTGGTCAATATTAGCTATCTCCTGATCTATCCATATTTCACTTATGATAGCCAATAAATGGGAATTAAGTAAGTAAAGACGGGAGAACAACCTTTCAACCATATTATGTGTTGACGTTGCATAGTTTGTTCACCAGAGGGCACTCTGCACCACATCCAGCTCATTTTCATCCCAACATGTCTCTGGTGAAAGAGCTCCAGTTTTGTCTCATCTGACCAAAGGATGTGCTTCCAGTATGCATCTTTCTCCAGGCTGTCCTTATCATACTTCAGTCTGACTTGAAGTCTTTTTTAAAAAAATGTTTTTATTAACTACATACATTTCCACTTTGACCTTTTGACCTCTAATCTGACCTTGAATTTAATTTTCCAATCATCAGAAAAACTATAACGCTGCACATTTAAGTTGCGTGCTTTTTAAACATCATTTTCTTTCACAATAAACTCTTTGAAGGACTGAGACACTGGTTGTGTCTGGTTGTGGAGACACGCAAAGACAGGCATATCGTGAAGTGATGAAACCAAGATATCCACATGGCATAATATTCTGGGTAATTGAGGAAAATCATGTTTTTCCATGTCCCAACTTCCCTTCTTAACACAACAACTTGATATGATGAACAAATCAAACACCTGGAGAACCTGACTGTGACCTGCTCTTATGCAGGTAACAACAGAATTTAAAAAAACACACATGCAAAAATGTCAAATATTACAGACTTTTATTACTGATGTGACATGTCTGAATTTAATAAAGCACTGAGCCATTCACTGTAAATCTCCACTTTAACGCGCTTCATTGGAGATTCAGACATGAGAAATGCTCATCAACAATGCATTGAAGACTGGAGTGGGCGTGACTTCGTTTTCCCTTTGATTATTTCACTGTTTAATTCCTTCATGACTGAATTGAGCAGATCCCTTCCAAATATCATCAAAAATATAATAATCTCTCTAACATATCTGTGACTTTGTGAAAGAGGGGAAGCTGCTTTCACACTCATCTTCAGCCTCATTTATTACTCTGGTCATTTTACATTCATTTATTCCACCCTGGTGGGGGGAGTATAAATGAAGATAAAGTTACCCTACTGTTAACATTTCACACCACAGCTCCTCAGGGCTGAAGACATCAGCTGTTAAAGCACAAGCACCATCTGTAAAATAGCATTAAAAAAATATGTAAACTCACTCTTGAGGTCTATCACTGTTATTTTAAACTATGCACAATTTAAGAAATCTTTGACTTACACCATTTTCAAATAACCATGTTTAAATTGGAGGCCTTGTATAAATGATGCATATGAGCACAAATGCACTGATGTGTCATCATATTTGGGGTTAGTATTATTATTGTTGCTTTTGCTGAAAATTACTCCAAATCTGATCCTTAAGGATCTTTATCTAGAGAGCAAGAAGTATAAATATAATGGATTTAAAGCTCATATAGATACCATATTAAAATTAGCATGTTATGACATTTTCACTCGAGGATGAGGCTGGTGATATATATTGTTTTGGTTTGAAGTGTTAAGTAGCTGTCATTACTTTCTGCCTTTGAAAAATGTTGAGAGGTGAAGTCTCGCACACTGCTACTGTGTGAGACTTCACACTAGCAGCTCTGAAGTGAACCTAGCAGTGCCGCCTTCTGATACAATGTTACACTGTCTCCTACAGGGTACGTTTGATGGCAGAAATCAAATAAAATCAAGCAGATGTAATTTATTATTATCTAACAGTAGCTGTTGCAAAACTGTAGGTTTGCATGAGCACAATATGCCGGCGTGTTTCTTAAATAAAATAAATTCAAACATGAGATACTGAGTCAAAGTTATAATGAGGTATTATAACTAAAATCAATATGTTAATATTATAAAGAACTTACTAAGTCAACAATTATGAGACAATAAGTCATTAAGTTAATAAATCAAAATTAGGATGAGTAAATGAAAAAGATGAGATACAAAATCTCAATAATGAACAAGTTAAAACTGATTCACAATTTTTACACTATGAAAAAAATAAATCATTATTATAAAGACCTATTAAATAAATCAGACTAAATCAAATTTATAGTGATTTGTTTAGTCAAATGTATTATATTAATTCTCTGTTTTCGAATAATAAAAAAATAAATGATTAAATCCGGAGTTAAAGTTACAGTGTGTAAAACTTTTACCACTAGATGTCAGTAGATTGCAGGTTGCAGTCAAGTGAGTTCTGTTTTCTTACTCCTCCCACTTCAAGTGCATAATCCTAGCTACGGTGGCTGCAACAGGACATGTTTTAGCCAAGAGAGATCAAAAACATTCAATTTAGACTGTAACCCAGAATGTCTGTGTTTCTACTGCTGTCTAGATCGCATCCGGATGCATCCCAGAGTTTGTTTTTTTTCCTTGTGTAGGGTGATCAGTCCGCTATTCCGGGTGAGAAGCGTCCACCTCCATTTACGCTGGAGCAGGCTGTAAAACTTTGTGAAAGGAGTCCGTTATGGGCCGATGAGTCAGACCGATGAGAGCGATACTGAGGTGAGCCATTGAGGATATGCTGATGTTTTTGCTGCTGTTAGTGAATCTGTCTTTGAAGTGGATGTAACGTTGGTGGGCTCTGAGACTTAGTGAATAAACTC
This sequence comes from Pterophyllum scalare, assembly GCA_024447675.2. Lineage (NCBI taxonomy): Eukaryota > Metazoa > Chordata > Actinopteri > Cichliformes > Cichlidae > Pterophyllum > Pterophyllum scalare. The sequence goes on along the minus strand of JAMQGT020011886.1, from coordinate 16,718 downwards.
TCACACAATGCGAGAATGTAATCAAACTGTAATCAGAGGGAAAGTGAGATTTTTAGGACACTCGAGCCTAACATTAGCTGGCATAGTGCAAGTTGATGTTGTTTAGCCGGCTGTCAGCTGTCAATATTAGGAATAAATAGGCATGTTTATGCTTAATGAAATCATTCACTACGCCAAAACTTTTACACACTAACTCGAAACTATGGAATACTACAAACACTGATTTAAAAAGTACAGATCTGTGAATTAATGACGCACTAATTCAACATGTAATCAAAGCTGCAGTGTTGTATGCTGCCAACATGATAGGAAGCTAAGTCAATAGGATAAAATGAAAATCATCACTAATAACATCATGAAATGCTGTGTCAAACTATCACAGCCAACAGAGGCATTAACTCAATATTATGTTGACTTATTCCGTTTGAATGATCAAAATCAGTCAGCTTTCACTTTACACGAGTACTTTAACTTATCATGAATTCAATTGTGACTGTATGCAACATTTACACAGAGGCCTCAATTAGATTTATAGAGCTGCATAATCTCAATCTGCAAAATGCTGGTGATGGACTGATTAGCTGCCCACATGACAGAAATTTGAAATAACTAAGCATTAAAATGTTGCTCTCATCTTAAATGACTGTGTGTTTTCCTTATAGGTTTGTGCAAATATTCTTTTTCAATTAAAGTAATTCATCAAATAGGATTTTTATAGCACACACAGGTGTGCAGCCATTTTCACCCCTATTTACTCCAGACCTTCAGCTACATATCATTTACCACCTGCACACAACTTTCCAGTTCACCCTCTCCTCTGCACATTAACCCTGCAACAACCAAAACACTTTCAGTCATTTTTTAAAGTTGCACAATTTTAAGTATATGTAGAACTTCTGCAAGGATATTAGATTCCTCTTCCTTCTAGCCATCTTCTCACCTCAAGTACTTGACATTTCAGCTGCAGCGTGAGTTGCTAGTGGTGGTTTGGTGTGCAGTTGAGTGATGGGAGTGTTAAGAGTTTTACGTCCCATACGGTGACTACATGTGCTGTAACGCCTCCTGGGCTTGTTCTGTGTACACGTCGTCTTTGCCTGCCCACGAGCCGAAGCCGACGTCGAACTGTGCGCTCCGCTGCGAGCTCCGCTGCTTGTCACGCGAGAAGAAACTAAACCTGAGACAAGAGAATGGAGAGAAGAAACAGGCAGTGGGGTTACGGTACCGCATATGCAGTGCCTGCACCGAGCGTGAGCTACAGTGTGAGCATTGTTAGAGCAATGGCGAATTTAACAGAAGCAATGCATCACAAGTGTGCTGTTTTAGGCAAATTAATTATGACACCTTCTGTACAATTAGTGTAAACAAATGCATCTGTGTCACATCAGTCGTATATCTGCTCCTGATGCTTGTAACGGTTTCCTCTTTATCCAAAACATTTTCACAGGATTGCTTTCTCTTTGTCATAAGTTCTGTTGTAATCCTTTGTTGTACTAAGTACTTTTTTGCACTTACATGAACACAAAAAAATGACAAAGGCATATTAGGGCCACTGAAGGTAAAATAAATACAAATTAAGGGGTTAGGGGCTGAGGATACATTTCCGAGAAAAAAATAATGTCAGATTAGTGAGGAAAAATAAATATTGTTTGACTTCTCAAGGTTAAGCTGGAAAGAAACTCTCATAACAAAAACAAAAAACCTACAAGTATTCACAACCATGTTTATAGAAACTAGCAAAAACCTGGTAAAGGGGCACACTGGTCCCACAGCCAGCTGCACAGAGACCTGTGTCGTTTGTAGCTTGTTGTCAGTCATATTGATGTGAGTGGAAAGACCAACACTTAAATTTCTTTCCAGCTTAACCTTATCAAGTGAAGTGCTGTGATGCACTGACCGCTGACTAAATAAAACTACTTTTAAGAATTTTTTCCTCGTAAATTTATCACTTTAATCTCCAAAATTGTCATTTATTTCTCTTAATGTCACCCCCTTCTTCCCAGCCGCTTAATTTTCCCCCCTTCAATGGCCCTAATACGCCATTACAGAAATTCATAAATTATGGCTGAAATTATTTCTAAACTGTAGCTTGATCAGAGCAGATGATAATATATTACAACATTAAAAACCATAATTAATCACTAGCTATGATCTAAAAGCATTTTAGTTTATGGATTCCACAGAATTATTTGTGTGAGTTACAGAGGTTGGTCAGTGAGGGTAAAAGTCGAGACTATGCGTCTATTCTGACTGGCTGATCCTTGGTCGTCTCATTGGACGACGACAATAAGACAGCCCCACAATCAGCCAATCAGAATACTACAAAGGTGCGTGAAGAAAGCGACCCCCTGAACATGCACAGGGGGTGGAGGCTGTTAGCTGAGACAGTGATGGACTGTGAAGTCAACCAAATATAGAGTCATACAAGTGACATGAGGCGTCTGATTGGCTGTAAAGTGGGGTCATCTGGGATCAAACCAGCCGCCACCATCGGCATTATGGCTGTGAAGATCCTGTTACACAGAGGTAAAGACATGAAGAGGAAGGGATACACAGGGGGTGGGGGTGGGGATGGAGGGACAGGGACCACATCAACCTTTGACCTCTTTTTGAACCAGACCTCATTAAAGCTCAAAAAAAGTCATACTGAGTTTATTTTTGAGCAGAGACAAAAAAATTTGTGATACTGAATTAAAAAAACACCCCAAAAGAAATCCCAAAATAACTGAGAGAATGTTAAAAACCAAAACACAGTGAGTGCACCTGCTTGCACAGATAAACTGTATAAGCATGCAAACTGCTGTTAAGGCGGCAGCCGCATTGGTATAGCGACACCTTGCCTCCTGATGCATTTGCTTAATGTCCCAAATCTTGTACTTACACTTCAGAAAGAAACATGACTTTTTATCCTTCTGTTTTACAGGCAGTGGTTTAACCTATAAGATCTTGTCTACCTCTAAAGGCTGCCCACCTGTATTTGCATGCCATGATTTTGTTGTGCCTTTCATACTGTGTAACTGTTAGAGGCCAGGCAAACAAATCTGCATTCAAACCTACAATATTGGTATAAAAACAAGAGTTAAACGCCTCATTGGAAAAGTGCAATATGTTCCGCTTTGAGTGCAAAGAAAATGGAGCTTTTGTCATTCTTAACAGCTATTCTTAAAAGTTTGTATCTATCTGTATCTGCCCTACACTTGGAGCTGCTTTCAGCCTTGAGTCCTTTTCATGATGTGACAACTAATTGGAAGCAATCGCACACTTGAGCAACCTAACTGCAGTGTGAAAATGTTTTCCTGTGGAGTCAGAGGCAACTTGAGCCTTAGTGAGCTCATCTGCAAGTGGGTGTAAGTTTAAGGTGCAGTGTCCAAGCACCCTGTGTTTTGTGCTTATACAGAATTTACTTTTAACCGCACCACATGCATTAAAAAGCTATATTTATAGTTCAGATTAAATAGAAACACAGTGCTCTTATAATGTAACTTTTCAGATGTGAATCACAAGGTTGGTGGTTCAATCCCTGGCTGCTCCAGTCTGCATGCAAACGCATACTAGGGCAAGATCCTGAACCCTGAGTTGCTCCCGATGTGTTCATCACAGTGTGATTGTGTGTGTTAGAAAGTGCTTGTACGAATGCGTGTGAATGAGACATGCTGTATAAAGCACCCTGAGCGCTCACATAGAGTAGAAAAGCACTTCATTAGAACCAGCATGCTCTTGCTGGAATTGAGACATTTTAGTGAGCTGCAGCGTTATCGCCAGTTTGTACATGACTGATGAACACCGCAGAACACAGTAGTGAAACAGGACCAATCAATCATTTATTGACTGATTGGTCCTGTGTCACCACTACAAAATCGATGTATATTACTTTTTAGAGGATAAATCTGAAACAAAAGATCAAAACATCTCCAAACTCGGCTCTACATGCCCAGCTACAGGGGTTGGACAATGAAACTGAAACACCTGGTTTTAGACCACAATAACTTATTAGTATGGTGTAGGGCCTCCTTTTGCGGCCAATACAGCGTCAGTTCGTCTTGGGAATGACATATACAAGTCCTGCACAGTGGTCAGAGGGATTTTAAGCCATTCTTCTTGCAGGATAGTGGCCAGGTCACGACATGATGCTAGTGGAGGAAAACGTTTCCTGACTCGCTCCTCCAAAACACCCCAAAGTGGCTCAATAATATTTAGATCTGGTGACTGTGCAGGCCATGGGAGATGTTGAACTTCACTTTCATGTTCATCAAACCAATCTTTCACCAGTCTTGCTGTGTGTATTGGTGCACTGTCATCCTGATACACGGCACCGCCTTCAGGATACAATGTTTGAACCATTGGATGCACATGGTCCTCCAGAATGGTTCAGTAGTCCTGGGCAGTGATGCGCCCATCTAGCACAAGTATTGGGCCAAGGGAATGCCATGATATGGAGAGTTGAGGTGCACATTTAATTCTGCCGTGATTCGGGCAGCCGTGGTTTTATGTTTTTTGGATACAATCCGGGTTAGCACCCAAACATCCCTTTCATACAGCTTCCTCTTGCGTCCACAGTTAATCCTGTTGGATGTGGTTCGTCCTTCTTGGTGGTATGCTGACATTACCCTGGATACCGTGGCTCTTGATACATCACAAAGACTTGCTGTCTTGGTCACAGATGCGCCAGCAAGACGTGCACCAACAATTTGTCCTCTTTTGAACTCTGGTATGTCACCCATAATGTTGTGTGCATTGCAGTATTTTGAGCAAAACTGTGCTCTTACCCTGCTAATTGAACCGTCACACTCTGCTCTTACTGGTGCAATGTGCAATTAATGAAGATTGGCCACCAGGCTGGTCTAATTTAGCCATGAAACCTCCCACACTAAAATGACAGGTGTTTCAGTTTCATTGTCCAACCCCTGTACCTCTGTAAACTAAATGCATTTATAGTATATAGAATCACATGAGGGAAATCCTGTCCAAAGCTAAAGCTACCAGCCTGAAACAGTGTCTGGTATTGCTGCAGAAGAGACAAGAACAAGAATGTGATATGTAAATGTTTGAGCATTTAGAGACCAAATAATCCATCCTCTACTCACAGCGTGCAAGATTTCAATTAATCAGAGGAGAGGAGGTTTAAAGGGGCAAGGGTTTTCGTGAGCAGGTATGGCATGAGTGAAGAGTGCTTGCATAAGTGTGAGAGCCACATACAGGCGTTTGATTCCAGATTCCGGCTGGGCAGAAGAGCGGGAGCGAGTCCTCAGTTCAGGTGAGGGAGAAGAAGATGGAGTGACGATCTCCTCGTCCGCCTCATCACTGCAAACACAGAGAGCAGCATAATTATCAGCAATCTGGGTTACAGTGTCTGTGAAGCACAACACATCAGGCTTTTTCACACATGGACAATAAAGAGTTAACTTTTTTATTTTTTGCCCTAGCATTAGTGACTAGCATGACTGTAAAGTTAGATTAGAGGAGACACCGAAGACCAAATTTCTTATGACACCATAACCTTCTGGTAATAAATAAATAAAAAATGTATAGTTTTCTTTTTATAAATAATCTTAATCTTACAAACTGCACCTTTAAAAACAAGTTACAAAGGCTTTACAAGCACATACACGCAAGTCTTAAAGTCTAAGTAAAAGCAGAAATAACAGCAGAAAAACATGAGGCCAAAATGTAATTGCGCTAAATCACAGAGCTTAAACATAAAACAATATAGTTATTAAAATGAGAATGCAATTCTAATTAAGTGCATTTGTAATGCATTTTAGTGAGGAAACAGCAACTTAAGGCAGTTAGCAAAGAGGCAGGCCCTGTTTGGTCTGACTTGGGAAACAAACTTCTAAAATAATAAATAATATGGTTCAAATCCAGCTCATGCTTTAAGCGCGTGATAAATACTGTTTTTGTGGAGCTCCTAAATGTCGGTCTCCAGGGCAGGTGGATGGTAGTTGTGAATATTAACACTATCTACCTTTTGTAGTAGGCCAGCTCTTCCTGCAGCAGAAACACTTTGGCCTTGAGCTCATTCCGCTCGTGGAGGACGTCCCTCAGCTCCTGCAGGGTGAACCGGGGCCTGTTGGGGTCCTTTGGGTCCACGCCCCCGGACTCCTCCTCACACAATGCCTCCTGCCAAGAGAGAAATGCATTACAAAGAGTAAAGTAAACCAGGGAAAAGAGAGGAAGAGGCAGGGGCAGGGAGTGGGGATACCTTAGTGAAATATTGGAACACAGCAGGCATGTCTTCATCGCACATCGCCTCCTGGTGGCAAATGTTTAACTACAAGTCAGACACGGGGCCTTTTTGTTCCAATACATTTGTTTAGTTCACACTTCACCCAAAATACCCCCCGCCACACACACACACACACACACACACACACACACACACACACGCAGCATAACAGAGAAATTCACTGTCTATTAAAGAAAAACACCTGAAACACATGCGGTGGACAGACGCCACTCGTGCAAAATTCTGCTCTAAAATGTCCAAAAATGCTCAAATTCTTGGAGAGTTTTTATGCAATCTCCAGTCCAACGGGAATCCCATCATTTACAGAAATAAAAAGAATATTTAATTGTGTTTTATGTGAATAGTTTTAAAACATTAAAAACAAAAAAAAGAAAGCATTAGAAACCTGCATATGCGTGTCTGCAGGCGAATAAAAGACAAAAAGGGTTTGTTACTGGGCTCAGCTGAGCCACTCCTGGCTTTGTTTTCCACTGCAGCCATTTTAAGCTCACTTGATTGGTTGTTTCTTTTTCGACTATTCCTCCCTGCAACACTTCAAACAAGTTATTTAAAATGATAGCTTTTCTTTCACTTAAAACCAAATAGTACAGAATATTTCCATATGGTTGAACATACGACATATTGACATATTTTTACTGAGTAACAGCCCCAATGAAGAAGCAACACTATCTTTGACTTTCTTCATCAGAATGAAGGCAACTTGCCGGTTAATGTGAAGCATAAACAGCAGGAAAAGCTTAGGTTTGGATAACTTGTAACCACTGACTGTTTATAAGGATGGGCAAGCTGCCAGCCCCACAGAGGTTAGGCCAAAACACAACCCCCTGGGGGCTGCTGGCTGTATCAGCCATGACCTCATCCCTTTCATTTGGGTTGAATGGCCTAAGAGGAACAAAGAAATGAAAAGAATCGCCCCAAAATGCATTTGTTTTTTCACAGGGCATTACTCTTAACGGTTTGTTTTCAATAGCTATTTGATACAATAAAATAAGTGTTTATTGTCATAACTGAATAAATAGTAGCTCTTAAAGTGGTTTTAGAGGCTGCAGGACTTTTAACGGGACATTCTGGGACTGCTGTTGATGGTGAAGCTAAAAGGGAACAACTTGCAGATGTGACTCAACCATCAGGTGTGGCTTTATTCGTGTTTACCAGGGATGAAAAGAGCGAAACCACACAGACTCGACTGACCCATTGAAAATGCACAATATGGAAGACAATGATGGATGTCTGTCCTCCACGAGGCTCAGTCGTGTCTGACTGCGCTGAGAACTGAGATTTATCAGGATGTCTTCACGTCTTTTTACCGTGTCAGACCCCCCTTTTCTGCCATATTTCATGCTCAGGGTGCATGAGAGGACAGCTTCACATGCAGTTAAGAGGCTGAGCTCTTGCAGTAATCTATATTTAGAAGGGTCATCAGTGCACTCACCCAGAAACTCACTTGGCTGGGGAGAGAAAATCCTACTCATACTCTGTTAGTTTTCCAACACCCATGCAGAGCTCAGTCCGTGGATCACAGAAATGTTAGTCCACTGTCTTCCTTTGTTTACACCCAGAAGGCCATTCTTCCTCAGGGCGGAATGCAGGTTTGGAGTTAGAGTCAGGACAATCACATCACTCTAGTGCAAATCAGCACGTTTGCATTACCCAAAGCAACACTGCCTCGTCATCAGCATCCTCATCCTCGTGCGCCTCTGGGCCGAGGGAACCAGACAGAGGCCACGGTGCACGATCAAACCCACCAGGTGTCGGCTCTGAGGAGTCAGGTCTGTCTGACCTGCCCTCAGCCCCCACCAACACTGGAGCAGTCTTACCACACTGGTGGGGTAAAAGATAGTTTGTGAGATATATACTAAGCTGCTCTACAGTTTGGATGTAAGATAGTGGTTTGAACAATTTCACGTGGAAATGATCAGATCTATTATAAATATTTTTTAAAAATGGCTGACTGAATGACCCCATCAAGCCCCTTTGCTTTTATTTATATAGCGCCAAATCACAGCAAACAGTCAAGGCACTATAATGTGATGATTACAAAACTGACTTGTTGTAACTTCCTAAGTGTTACTGTGGTTTTTAAAAATTCTCTCTCTGGTTATTATTCAACAGTATTATCAGTAAAATGCAAAGTTTCAACTTGGCCATCCACTGGCTTTCATCTCCACATGAAGGCAATACTCGCTTTTGGAGCATGGACCGTATAAAAGATGGCCGCAGCGTCCAGTTTGCAGCTCCACAGAAGTCTATAGGGACACGGCCCTCTTCACTGACCTATGTAAACACTTTCTTGATAGATTTATAAGCTCAGTCACTCATTGGAGGTCATACCAAATAAAATATTAAGCCTATTTTTAAAAATTTTGATCATTCTATAAGTTTCAGAGAGAAGGATTATCCAGGATTATCATTGGCTGACAACCTGTCAGTCATAAGTTGTTTTGAAAAACAGTGTGCTTTCAAAACACTAAGCTGGTGACGGTAAAAATGTTCATCTCGAGACTTCAAAACAGGACCTCATAAACCAGTGGGTAACTTCATGGTGGTTATGTTTAGCTTTTTTACTGTCTATGTTTTGGACACAGCCTCAAGCGGCCACTAGAAGAGCTGCAATTTTTGGCATTTTATTTGGCTTGATCTCAGCTTTGTTAGGCCGGGGTTCGGGTGGCTAACATTTTAATCTGTAAATAAGACGGTCTCTATTTTTAAACCATCTAATTTGTACTCTTTCAACACAAATGCGAACAATAAATGTAGACTACTTGTACAGTTTTCCCTGTGCTGTGTTACCTCTGCAGGTGAAGGAGGCTGAGGCGGAGGCTCGTCTGAGTTCTGAGCAGGCAGCTCTCCCTGAAGACGCTCCCTTAAGCGTGCGATTTCCTGCCGAAGAGCAGCAACTTCCTGTCCCCGCGCCTGAGCACTGGCCTCCAGTTCAACCTTCTGCTCGATGAGAGCTTTGCCCTGAGCTTCCACCACAGAGATTTTATGGCGCAGGTCATGGTTGATTTTCATAAGACGAGACTGCTGCTGCTGGAGCTGCAGAAACAGGGAGACAATGAGCCGCATGGTCTCTCATCCCATGATGCTAACCAGAAGTGTTTCCAGTTGCTTAGAATGGCCACACTGGAGGGAAAAGCCAGGCACACATGTGGAAGTATGGGAGTTAGTGGAATGGACACTGAATTTAATCAAAGTTCAAAAAGTTTGTTATGTGGGTAAGATTCATTACACCTGTGAAAAATCGCATCTAAAATCTGAGTTCTCATTTAACTTAATTCAGTTCATTTCAAAGCTGAAAGATGTGTTCAGTAACCTCTGAGTCTCTCTCTGAGAGGACCAAAAACTAGCATATTAGCATTTTGCACCAATGCATGCATTTAATGCACGATTTGAATGACAGATCAATAGATCTTTGACAGAAACAAACAAAAACAAAACATCTGGAGCTTTGATGTCTATGGTGCCAAGTCAAAATGTCTGCTGTAAAAAGTTCTATTGAACCTTGACTTGTCATGTCTCCAGTTTGCTACACAATTCAAACTGGTCTGCAGCGACGCCCTTTGAATGGCCTTTACTTTGGCTGGAAAACAACGGCAGACTTCACCTTCTCACACAGCTTCATGGTTCGCATTACACTGCGGCTTTTAGGTGTGACCTCTTTGTGATCTGAAACCTAATCTACACATAACGAATCCACACAGAACACATCAAACACCCTGCATCTGATGAAGTTAGGACTTTATAAATTAGACATGTCGGCACTTTATTATGTTTTTGAGCCAGGTATGACCCACTTCAGAGGTCTGTAAAACTGAGACAGAGAAGTATGAATCCCCTTTCAGATTATATCATCTCTGATATGACAAAAAAATACACTTAATAAACAAAGGCCTGACTAATGTTTAGAAAATAAATTTGTTCCATACATATGTAGCTATTTTTTTATTTTTAGCTAAATCAAAACCATGAATGACATGTCCTGTAAGTTTATGATCGCACTTCATTCATTTGCTAAGCCAATTCTTGCATAGTGTTTTTGTTTCAATCATTTTTTCCCCCTACTTATAAACAGTGAAACACTGGTAGCAAATAAACTGAGACAAGATTATTGCTGCTCATCTCCATCTAACCACACCTCTGTTATACTCAGAGATATGGTTAGAACAGAGGATTGGTTTACCAGAAAGATATTTTTGACTGCAAATGTCTACATTTTTTAAAGTCACACAGGAAGAAAACAACACAGCCTCTCTCCTTGTTGAGACACTGAGTTTCCTTACTGCTTCTATGTCCTCGTTTTTCAGAGTGAGCTCGCGGTCCTTGGCTCGAATCTCATCTCTCTGCTTGTCCACCACTTCTTTAAGCTTCTTCATCACCTGCCTCTCTCTTTCTGTCATACCTGGAAACCGATGACAGAGGAAAAGATTGTCATTCATGAAAATAAGCAGGACAGGTAGATTTTTTATCGGGAACGGTTTCTGTTCTTTATAATCTGGGTTGGCTGGCAGAAATGAGCTCTGATTTGTGCGTGAGGCTGGCAGGTGTGTTTGTACACTGAAGCTGGTCTGTGCGTCAGGGTGACTGCGGCCTCTGTGTGAGACCACGGACAGGCCTCTGACGCAGGGATGAGACTGGCTCGCCGTCAACACAGAGAAGGCTCCCTTTGTTTGTGTTTGTGTCTGAGTGTGGTACTGTGTGCACAGCAAAGAGAGAGAGACACACACACCGAGAAATGTTACCAAGGGTAAGCAGCCAATCTTCTGTCCACCCGCGGCACAAACCTGAACTGAATTTCCAGGAAAATCATCAAAAGTCAGTGCAGATTACAAAGCTGTTTCATGCACTACTGTGATGGAAATATTACAAGGTATCAGCAGCTTTGCAGACTCCCAACACTGAGCCTGTGGTTTGGAATGATTCTGACTCACTAACATGCGCACAGTGTTAAGAACAAAATAATTTACCCGTGTTCAAGTTTCAGAAATCCGACGGTAACTGCAAAGCTCCGTGTGGGACCAATGCACGAGCATACTGTCCCCTAAAAAAAAAATTTAAGGAGCCAACTTCTGATTTTCAATCTTGATAATCACTTTCCCATATGAGTTTTTATGCTCTCAACGGTTTGAATGCAGGACAAGAACATTTCTACATACATATTAGTAAATGACACACAATAATATTATTATTATTAATATTGTTGTTTTAATGCACCTATAAAGCAACTGACTTGTAAGTCACTCACACTCTCAGTCACTTGTAAAAAAAAAACATCACATTTTCTTTTCTCTTCAATGGTAGACGGGCTTTGCTTTGATGGAGCCCCACATCCTCACCCTCATGCCTCTGCAAGTCCTCCTCACTCATGGGGTCTTTGATGGACATGGTGGTGAGAAGGGTTTTGTTCTCTTCCTGTAGTTGTGCGATCTGGGAGAGCAGATCCTGAGCTTCTCCCCTCCACACATCCTCCACCAGCTCCAGCTCCTGGACTCAGACACATACGTATATACTGTCACATACTAATATATCGATCACAATTTTTAGTTGTGGCGGCCACTTTGGATTGCAAGCCGACTGTACAGGTCACATGGAGCCAGTCTAAACTTATAAGTGTGACTCGTCTGCAATGTGTCTCTTTGCAATAGGGGGACTCAACTAAGCTGGTTGCCAGTTGGCTGTATTCTGGTTATATTCTTATATCAAAGCACGGCTGCCAAGCGCCTAGGTCATTCTGCACTTGAATCACCCTCCTGCAGCAACTATGACACTATTTGTGGAGGAATTTCTGTTTCAAATGTACACGACTCTGGCTATACTAGATTTGTGATTTCTGTTTATATATCACATTAAATTACTGTCAGAGCATTTTATTGAGAAATTGCCCCCATTCAATTGCAAATTGATAGCAGACTAACTCTGTCTTATTGCCATTTTATTGCCGTCTTGTCACTTTGAAGACAACGACTGCCCGAGTGGTCGCAGATCTGTTCCCCAAAGACAACAACATCGCAATTTCACTGCACATATTCACAATAATTTTGCTAGCGCACCCGTCTCCAATTGGAGCATTAATGGTAGGATCGCCACATCTTGCTCCACTTTTACATACAAAGGTAATTTGTTTATGACAAAAACCTGCTAAACTCAGTTGCACTGTCTCATTTTAAATGGGTGACAAATTATGGCAGATACGCCTCGGTAAGGCGGGCAGTCACTCAGACCTTAAATGATTCATATAGCAACACGGAAAAACAGGAACAAACAGGAAACCGGAAGTGGGAGGCATTCTGTTCATACTGTCAAACCAGCAGCATTAAAAAAGAATCCATAATTATGAACAGGCAACTATCACGCTCCTTTGAAAATGTGATTATGGGATGGCATTTTTTTCATTTATCATTTAAATCACAATTTTTTTAATGACATTAATGACATCATATTAGAATCTAGAGTGTGAGTGTTGTAGACTGAGGAAAAATAAGCGTTACAATTACAAAGATAGTTCTAAAGGTTTTTAAGAAGAATAAACACTCAAATTTGACATACTGGCTGTTACCGTGGTGACTTGGAGCTTCCTGCAGGGCTCTGATTATATGCCACTTTTACAACAAGCCAGTCAAGAAAAAGGAAACAAAAGAAAATACAACCGTGACTGAGACAAAGAGAAAGAATGGTAATAGATCTGTTTTTTTCAGGCTCATCTGGACTAATTTATATTAAGTTATTGGTTATTTAATTAATTCATGCAATTAATCACAGGTACGTTAACATCTACAGACTACAGTGAACAATGTAAAAAGAAGTAAGCGAACACCCATATGACCCACTTCTGTGTAAAGGGCACTCACACAACAGGCATAAAAAAAGTTTTCAAGTGACAGGACATGCTGTTTTTAGCAATACATTCTGGCATCGGTAACCAGGATGCTTTGCAAGGGAGGTTACACAGACAGCGAGTGGGAGGCGTGGAAATGTGCCATTCCACGCTGCTTTCAGGCCTGGTGTGATCATTTTCATTGATTTTGGTGGAAGCTTAATATGGATGTTGAGCGCGTGCACACATGACCTACATGTGCTACACGTTCAGTGGAGTCACTGAGTTAATGAAACACAATAAACACTCTAATACTTCTTTATACACTATGTGTTTTCATTGTACACGTGAACTTTTCCATGTGAAAAGTCATGCAGGCTGTAAATGGCCTGTCAGTTACAGCAGAAACAGCTATGACCACTTTATCACTTTATCACAGTCACGAGACAGTTAATATGTGAACCGGCGGCTCCGTCACTGTCACGAGAAACTGACACGCTAACTTTTTTATAGCACTGAGCAGGCTGAGTGTCTAGCGGATTGAAAACCACCTGCATAGAGTCTACTTTTATATTCACAAGGATGGAAAATAAATACATTGAGCTTCAGTGCATTTTGTTTGGATTTTACTTGACTATTTTCATTTGATACTATTTTACACCAAGATTTCAAAGGGAAATATTGTACTTTTTGCTCCACTGCTTTATGTCTGACAGCTATAGTTGCTTTCAGATTACATACAAATATGTATTTTGGCTTATACTGCTGAGGATGAACTTTTTGGCTTCCCTTTACAAAACAGATGGGTTTAATCAAAGCTCTTTTTTTTTCATAGTCTAAAAATGATTTTTTATTCCATTATTGTTTTTAGTGGTTCTTGAACCAGTGGAAAAACAACTTAGTCGTTTCTCAAGTTTAGCCAACTGCTACACCAGTAAATATAACCCCATTTATTACCTCACTACCACTCTGGATGGACCCAGATCTAGATTCAGAATTGCCACCATCTCTTTTAAAGCTTCTGCAGCTCAACCTCAACCAACTCCAGCCATAGCCTGCATATAAAGGACAGACACAAAAACTGAACTGGACATGGTGAGGAAGGGTATTTGAGGGTACTACATAAAACAATACTATAGTGACACTCTAGTGACTTGGCTTAAAAGGAAGCCTCACCCCAAACCTGTATTGTCTATTTTACTCTAAATATGACCATAATTTACAAAATTGACATCATGTGTCATTAAACAAGCCCTGAAATAGGCAATTCAGACCATAAGTTCATTAGGCACGTCTTTACCAAGATTTTAAAACATGTCAGAAAGTGGGTCATTTTATCATAGACTTCTTTACAATCTGACTTCTATTTGAATCCAGATACACTGCCCCCTGCTGACCATTAGAAATATATAGACACTTCACTGATTTCACTCTTCTAGTCTGTCTGCTTATTATTGCTGCAACTATTATATCTTAATTTCAGACTAACTCATGCATTTTTATAAAATGTTATCAATTCACAATGTGCACGAAAAGCAGATTTATGCGCATTTTACTTTCAACACTTACATGCTTTTATTTAAATATCACAAATAAAAGGCTCTTTGAACAGAGTATCCATCCTCTTATTATCCAACTTTTACTTCAGTAACGTGACAAAATTTAGGACTGTTTACTTGCCATGAAGCGTTTCAGTAGTTTTTGTTTTGTTTTGTTTTGTTTGGGGATTTTGTATGCTTGTGTGCAAAATATTCATACAGAACTTTTACTTGTAATGAATATTTACAAATGAAATCGTGGTTTCCACTTTATTCTGTATAACAGAATCTGAATAGCTCTGTGGTTGTGCAGTGTGAGACCTTTCTGTGCCTCTTCTCCTTCTCCAGCCGATCTATGCGCTCCAGCCTCAGCTTATCCAGTTCCAGCCTCAGCTCTTCGGTCTCCGGGCTGATGCTGCTGCGGCTCACCATCACCTCCAGGATTTCCAGGACCCGCACCACTTTGGGCATGAGCCTGGACAGAGCCTCGCAGCCATACTGGTCTATGATCCGCTCAAACTCCTGGCCCACCACCGCGGCGATGTCATACACGTCCATCACAGTGAGATCAGCCACATTTTTCTCCAGGGCCGAGCCGAAGTCCTCCATGTCGAGATAGTTTGTCCCTCCCCGGTTTCCTATTATGTTCCCTTCGCCACAACAAACTTCCTCCCCCGTGAAGAACAAGTCTGCTAAGTTACGCTTCACCCCCTGGGCTTGATAAGTGGTGTCCAGATAATCCGGAAAGCAGCATAAAATGCTGAAACTATCGCTTATCCATCACTAGCGGCTCAGTCCAGCATTTCGTTTGATTTGTTTGAGATACATATCGTCTACGTCCCATCGTTGTCCTGCCGGAGCTGCAGTAGCCCTGTAAGCTAGCAGCTGCCGCTCATCCACTCCAAAAGTAAACTTTACGCTTCCGGCTACACCCTTCAAAATAAAACCAGCACGGAGGAACGTGTTATTCAAATGTTTTAACTAATGAATGTTTAAATGCTTTGTAATAAGTAAAACCAAGCTTTCAAAACTTTATCTTTAAGTAAAAATGGAAAACTGTTTGCAATCTATACTGGTACCATCCAATCATCCATCCATCCATCCATCCATTGCCTTCCGCTTATCCTGTTCAGGGCTGGAGCCTACCCCAGCTGTCATAGGGCGAGAGTCAGGGTTCACCCTGTAAACTGTTCACTTTTGGCGTGTGACACTGTTCACAAAGGCAAGTACGGAGGGTATAATAGACCCATAATCCGCTGCAACCGCTGCTGTCCCTGTGGAAATCAATAGTCTTATCACAGCCTACAAGTATCAGTCGTGATTGCATTGTACTTGCTTTGCACCTTCATAACCAATATTTTACCGCAGTTTATCATCTATTCACCTTGGGAGTTTTGTTTTGCTTTTATTTTGAAAAGGTGATAAAGTCTGATTCCGGTTGCTTTTTCTGAACTTCGCCTCTGTGTGGTGTGAATCACAGCGGCTGCTTCCATGGCGGTGAGGTTGCAGTTTGTACTGCGCATGACTGAAATAAGAGACGGATGAGGTCGCTGCGTGAATATATTACAGCATGAAGATCCACTTGTTCTGAGGCCTACAAAAAACCCACCACTAGTCAGCTTCACCAAATAATATATATTTTTTGAGGTTAACTTCGTTATAAAAGGATGCAAGAACTTTAAGCGTGTGTGTTTTTACTCAAGTCTATATAGAGAGAGTCTGTGCAAAGTTTAAGTGTCTGTTAATATCTAGGCTTTGTAAAAAAAAATAATAGGGGTAAATCAGACACTGACTACCAATGATGGGAGGTGTACTTGGAAGCCTGGGATGAAAAGTTCATTCATTTTCTTTCCATGTTTTGATTTCTAAGCAATTAGTATCATAATTAAACTGTCTGAATAAATCTGTTGGATGAGTGAACTTTAGGAAGAAGTTTTCCTGATGCCACTTTCAACTTTTATGGATGACAAGATCATTTAGTCCACCCTACCCTCAGACTCAGCTGATTTATTCTAATAAAAGGTGACTGCACCATGAATCAAGAAAGCAAAATCAGGGTATCGAAAAAGGTAAATAAAGGAGGTACACAAGCAATACGTAACTGAAACGAAGTAAAATTAACATA